>JAAAKG020171608.1:0-27381 GCA_010014905.2 Druon quercuslanigerum
TACTGTCAGTAAAATACATCACAGTGTCTAATTAAAACCTGGTGTAATATTATTTCAAGACAATTCTTCCATATCAATTTAACAAAATTAATGCCTGTATCGGGAGAGAAGTTGTTTGCTAGTACCAGCAGAGCATCCACTGCCCTTTCAGAAACCTATGAGAGAAAATGTACAATTCGAACGCAATGCGTGAATATACATGTTCATCACTGGGAAAGCAGACTGCTGAGCTTATCCTGACAGGGGGGTGGAGAAATTAGAATCGGTGGATTTAGAAGAAAATTATGAATAAAAAGAGGAGACACAAACAAATTAAAAAGTAGAAAAACAAGGAATGAAGAAGGAAGAAAAGAAGGGCGAAGCGTGAAGCGGAAAACAACGGTAAAATGATCACGAGACATCAAAAAGGAAAGATGGAAATTGAATAATGGCAATATTGGAGAAAGCTTACTCGAAGACAAAGGCACGTAACCGCACACAAAAGAATAACCTCATACACTTTCTTCCTACTTCGTGTATATAGAAGGATTCTCTGTCGTAAATTTTAATACACTTACAAAATATCGACTGGCTAATTTTGTATTTTGACTTGTGTTTGACTGTGCAAAAACATGTTACTTCTAATCAGCGGCATAACAGACAGTCTCATAATATAGAAAATAGTCTAAGCGAGATATTCATGTTCGATCAAGTATCACGCAAGATATTTCGTCCCCTCCCCCCTTACTTTTGTTGGTAATAGGTTTCCATTTAGAAAGCCAAACGAAAATCCTTTAGTCTAATCAAACATAACATTAAGGTGGAGTGCCTGTTAAACTTAAAGCAGCTGTTACACCATTAACTAATTTTGTTAGGTTATGTGAAGTCTTTGGAACCACGAACGTTTAGGAATTGGTTAACTTCTAGAGCGCCAGAAAATCTTATATAAGCGGTCGAGAGAAATACGTATCAGTAACCTTAAATTGAGCTGAAATCAAGTTGAATCCCGTTTTCGAGAATGCTGAAGACTATGAAATTTACATTTGCGAATTGGAGACTCTGAGCTTCATTTCTCAAAGCGGTTTCAAGAGTTTATGCATCTACTTGTGTGAAAGACGTCCTATACAACATGTACACTATTTGGAGGTGGTTTTTGGCCATTTAGTGGATTGACGGGGGTCGAGAAGAAAAAATAACTTTCACCATCGTGTGTCCCACCCAGAGAAACGCCTAGATAGGTCTTTATTTGGAATTTTGAAAAATCGAAAACCTGCCCGATTGTTAGCCTCTAACTATGTTAAGTAAGTCTTATATCAAGGGAAATAAAGTCGCCGAAACCCTGGCGGTCTAGAGATTAATGTTTGTCACAAATGGATACCCTTGAGCAGACCCCCACACATGCTCCGTTCTGTCTGCGGAGTCACGTGTTATACTCAATCCCCTGTTATATTTTGACATCTCGATACATACTGTGACGTGGTATACTTAACCGCGTCCAAATTGAATTTAAAATTACGCCGAAAAACTTTATTGAATATAACATTAATTTGCTGCGACATACCTGGTCAAGCACAGATTCTCAGGCGCTGTGAAGCGACAGAATCTTGTATAAGAACGGCCTGTTGCCGTTAATAAATCTTGTTGAGGTCAAGGGATTGTAAATCGACCTATCCGACCCATCACCAGACTGGGGTTTACAATAAAATAGATAAAACTTCATTTATTAACGCCTTCGAACTCTTTGCTTATTTTATTCACTAGGCATTCTTGGGGCCGGTGGGCCCCAACATCACACTACGTCACCCTTACACACACACACATACTCAACATCAAAAGATTTACGACTAGGTTACGACTAGGTTACGACTAGCTTACGACAGTGACAATGGCGAAATACTGTGGAACACTCTAGGGCGAGTGGGGAAAGAACAGCGAAAACGCCTAACCACTGAATGACTCTCTCATTTAAATGCTCCTTCACACACTGTTGCGTAGCGTAGTTGGCCTTCTAGACGCGTAATCTATGGCCTAAGTTCGAACCCTGTACTCGGTATGTGAGTTCATTTCGTCTTCCTACAATAAGTGCCTGGCCGGAATTCAGTGTGGTGGGGTCGATGGGAACGTGTCACAATCCATAAAATGTAGAAAAGTGGGTTATTGTCTTCGATTAATAAATTCTTGCTAGTTATTTGATCGCGTTGTGGGGCATAAAATCTTTGTTCTGACGACGGGTCGTGAATTCTAAGAGTCAACTGGTATCGTTCCAACATGGCGCGGCACCATGACATTGAAGGTCCGAGAAGTTTATCGCCATGTTAAAAAACTCTGACCGTAAAATCACACTAAATATTAAAAAATCAGACTAAGTGTCAAAATGAAGCCTCCAACATGGCTGCGACCTTGGTCGACCTCGAGAATCACAATTAAGGCACCATGTTGGGAGTTATAATTTCTCTTATTTAAGACTGCATTAATTAAATTATAAGGGTTAATTATGGCAATAAGCGGGAGGCGAATAAGGTCGCTTGCATAAAATTTATGTCTATAGTTACCTAACATAACTATGAGTCGCAAAATTGGTCTACTCATCACTTCGCTGCGCTCCCTAGCTTAAGCGAACTATATGATTATTATTTTTATTTCAGGTGAGATGATTGTTATAAATTTAATTTTTGCGGGTTGTAGTGATTATCTATGTGTAAGGAATCCAAGGCCATTTAATAAATTACTTATTTTGTTACCCGTATTAGTGGTGGTACTTCATTTTTTTTAATGTGGATGGTCTTTTGTTAGTGAATTGTTCGATTTCTTTGCTCAGATTCTTCCTAATCTCACCCTCTCTGTGTTGGGCTAGCAGGATTTAAATAATTAAAATAAAAATTATGGGTAGTAACTCAAATAAATTCTCTTAAACACCTTTTTGACCGTTTTAGCGTATTCGTTAATTATACAAACGATCTGGCGTCCCTCAGGCTCATTATTGGTCTAGCAATAGCCAATAGCCTGGCAGAATAAAACATAAATAATTATTATCTAATAAAAGTAAAAAGGTTATAATAAAGGTGATAAATAAAAAGCCAGGTTATAATACGCAGGTTATGTTCGTGCATGTTCTTTATTGTCCTGGGTGTATTGCGTTACTGAATAAAAACGAAACGAAAATCACGCAAAATGAAAAAAAGGAAATACTGATTTCTGTAGTAATTTTATATCTCAGCGACGACTGTTGGCAGGGACTTTAATCTAAATTAAGGAGCTAATCTAAATAAGGGCTAAATGCCACCAGGGTTAAAAAATCGTTAAACACACTGGCCTTCCCTCATCATTAGAGGCAAACAGACAGGGGTTACAAAGAAGGCGTTTTAACGGAGACTTTGGGACACCATGTCGAATTACACAGCATGTAAACCCGCCTCTTGCAAGCGGAGCTCTGAGAGGAGTGTTTCTTACCTACCTAGCTTCTCGTGGGACTTTGATAGGAACAAGTACAAAAACACAAAACAGAACAATGAGGGGCCGGTTCTGGTACCCTCCTATAAACCACCGCCGAAAGGTGACGGCGCCTTAGGGGGCAATCTACCAGAAACGGTGTGAAATTATGATAATCAAGCTGGAATCCGTAGGGATACCAGAAGCAAAGGCACCTCGGTGGTTCTTGCCAGAAGCATATCAGTGCCGCCATGCGAAATACACCAAAGCATATACAGTTACAGAGGGTACGTATGAGATTTTGTTGCCTAAGCTATGCCCCAGGAGTGTCACCGTTATTTAGATGAGACTAAGTGGCAGTAGCGAAGGAAGATTAGAGGTACAGCCTCGGCTTATTTTCCAGGCGACGCTGAGGGAGCCCCACCTTACAGAAAGATGGATATCCTAATTTGGCACTTCCAGGAGCATGGATTTCCTCTGCTGTTAGGTTTGGATGCAAACTCTCACTACATGATGTGGCAAAGCACAAACATCAACGACAGAGGAAGTGATTTTATCGAATACCTATCAGGCACTGAGCTGGAGATTGTGAGTCGCGGTGATTCTTCCACATTTCAGAATAAATACAGAAGTGAGGTTCTCGATTTAACTTCTTGTTCGGATGAACAAAGGCGCATCGTATTCCGCTGGACAGTCTCTGATGAGGAGTCTTTCTCGGACTGTAAATATATCTTTTTTAAGCTAACCCTAGGAAGACCAGCAGTTTCAAAGATCAGAACCCTTAGAAATACACTTTGAGACTCATGTAAAGAGGAACTCAAAAACTATTGCCCTACAAGCACAATTAAGTATAGAAATGGATTAGACAGATGGAGTACCCACCAGGTAAAACTCCATGTAAAGACAAGAGCTCTGTGCAACAGGGCAAATATAACAAAATTTCGTGTACAATGGGGCATATATAAGACGATCTAGTTTCTATACAATAAAAATATTAGAAAGCGTGCGCCGGAAGATTTGCGAGTCTTCTGCGAAGAATCGAAAAACATTCCAGAAGCAGTGAGGCTCCACAAGATCCTGGCGAAAAATCCTGAAGCTCGCTTCATTCTAATAAGACTCGAAAATGGCAAGTTCGCTGAAGATGGGCTGATTTCAAGATTTGAGGAAGCTGGAATGGGCCATAGGGTCCCTAGACTCTGGACCCGCTCAGCTCTTGCATGAAGTGATCTCGGATGGCCAAAATGAAGCGTTTGCGCAGCCACAAGAGAGCCTTGCGAAATTCAGCAAACCTCCTAACGTCTCCTATATCAGGGAACTTTTATTTAAAATCAGTAGTATTCTGATAAAAGAAAGAGAGGAAAAATAAAGATTGTCTAAAAGAACCAAAAATAGTATTATTCAAGCCGAATTTCGTAAGTTGTGAAACTTAGCGCAAACTAAAATCTGGAATTCATACTATAAATATAATTAAAATTCTATCAAAACCAAATAAGATTATTCTTTTGCGAAATGTCGGCAGAAATCCTAATAAAAAAATTATTTGAGGTAAAATCGAAAGCCCAAGGTTCTGATGGTATTTCATTTAAGTAATTCGCCTTGCTTCAGTAGTCATCGGATCTATCTCTTGCACATCTAGAATGCATTTCTCCAGGTAGGAATATTTCTTGATGCCTGGAAAGAGGAAATTATTCGCCCTGTTTCTAAAATATCTCACCTTACCACACCCAAAGACTTCCGTCTATACCGAACATATGAGCCTTGTATAAATATTTTGAACCCATTGTCGATTAGCAACTTACTTTACACATTAAAACAAATAATTCAATGGACCCAATGCACTCAAAGTTCCAAATCAGGCACAGTACTGTTACAGCTTCATTTGAAGTAACTTCTGATCTTGAACTTGCATTTTATAGAAGGGTAATACTGTTTGTTGTAACTTTTGACTTCTATGAGGTTTTTGATACAGTTTTTTCTGTGAATGTTTTTCCTTTCTAAAGCAATTCTAAGCGATATGATTTAGGTTTTTAATTACAATTATTTTCTTGTACGCTGGAATTTTATTCACCAAAACATTGTTCAAACACCTAGAAACCTTAAATTGTATGACAAGGGACCACATTATAAATAAACAAAATATAAGGTAAGTTATATCCCTTCGAACGTAACACTGGTTACCATCTAGGAAACACACATTATTAAGTAAGTAGAACATAATGAAATAAAAAGAAAGAAAGTTCAAACAATATAGAAAATATTCTTGTGCATAAATTCTTTGAAATTTCATTAAAATATTATAAAATTCTTCAAATTCCCGTCAAGTTACATAGAATCTGACGATATTCCTTGCAATCCCTTTAGATTATTTTAATCTCTCTAAAATTCCTCTGAATCCTTTAAGATACGCTAAAATCTTTCGCAATATTCAAAATCTTTGAAAATGCCTTGAAATCCTTAAAAATCTCTTAGTATCTTTGAAATCCTTTGAATTATTCAATTCCGGTGAAGTTTTATTAAATCTGATGATATTCTTTGAAATCCCTGGATATTTTTGAAGTTCTTTCTAATATTTTGATATTGTCACAAATGCATTTAAACACCTTATTAAAAGTCTACAATACAATTTTTGATAATTTTTCAGCTAGTGTTAATTTAAAACAAAAACATTTAATAACTTGCTTGTAACGGATATTTATTTCCAGAATAAGTGGAAAAAATAAATACACTAATTAAATTATAACGATTTGAAGTCATTATAACATTAGTGGAGATGTACTTAAAGTCCAGAATTTAAGAGTGAAAATTTTTAACATTAACAGAACCAGATATGAACTTTTTTACACAAGCTAGTTTAAGAGAATGTTAGTGGTATATATCGAAATTTAGCCCCCACTTTAAAAGTCCTATTTACACTGTTAAAAACTATAAACTGTTTGGTAACAATTAACTGTAAACTATTTAAACGCTATCTAAGTTAGTAGCCTTACTTTAAAGTTGTAAAACGTCTGTTTTAACGCTGATAATTATTTTAATCACACATCTTGTTTAAATATAAACAAAAAATAAGTACCAACTAACAAACATTTATTACTTATTTATGTTGTATTATATTTTGTCATTTGAATTCGCTGCGTATTAAGAACCTACTTTTCTCAGCGCCTAATCAGGCAGAAGCTAAAGTTTTTAAAGGAGGTGTTAAATTTTAACTCGAGGATAGCATATCGTTCGGCAGACCAAGAATTTATTTTAGGTTGACTTCTGATCCGACTTTAGATTACCAGTGAGATTGCAATTTGATTTTGTATTCTGTTTAATTGAATTATAAGATTCCTTCTGCTATTAAAACAGCATTGTATTCTTCAATGAATTTTGCACGGTATGCTCTCGAGATTTCTTCAGAGTTTTCTATGAAATTTTGGAATGGACGTCTGGCTTGAGCGGCTCTTACAAGAGCTACTTCGCTATTTGCAGAATGATGTGCGTGCTCTCTTGCTCTCTGATCTATTTGCTGTAAAGCGTGTGGTATATCCCCGCTTGGTGGAAAATCTGCTCGATGGGCGTCATTATTTATATCTTGTTGTATGGCCGTTGTTATAAGACTGTTCACACCCACAAATCTGATATCTGTACGGCTCAGTTCTTCAAATTGCTTGTCACGTCTGTCAAACACCAGTCTCGATTTGCCATTTGAATCTGTTACTTGTCTTATGTGATCACCGCTTTTATACCCAACGATGATAGAGCGCCTTTCGTATAAAATTGATGATCCATCGAATCGGGGCCAGGGAATTTCATGTTTTCGTAGATGCCTTTTTTCGTAATCAGTTAGCGCACCATACGGCAATTCTTGGAGACGAGAAAGTCCGAAGTACTTGAGATAAGGAAATAGACCTTGTAGGGTCGCTCTCTCCTGTGAACTTAATCCTGTAAGCATAAATATCAGAAAAAGGTTAATTTTAATAATCAGAGCAGGGATCGGAACCTTTATAGATCAACCTCAGTTTGAAAGTTTCCTTCGCCCTTAAGGTACACACTATAATTATTTTTCAATCCAGAAACAAGAAAAATAATTTCCTGAAAAGAAAAACGGACTTTCAACCTAACTTTTCTATAAAAAAGATAAACTCTCAATGAATAATGTAGTTATTGATATTTTAACCAAAAAATGATTATAATTTCAAATCAAAAACATTTGAACTAATTTTCAACCAAAAATTTGCTAAGCCATGTGATCCTGGGTCGTACTGTGTCGCCTCTATCAACATTTTTTTTATAAAATCCAGACACAATAAGAATTATTTACACTCTGAGAAAATTTTACCTCTATAGAGTCACGGTACAAATAATCTCTTTAATATGTGTGCATACACCAAAAGGCCTAGAAATTCGAGAAACATATTACCACACATGAGATACGTATTGTGTAGCAAATATTGCAGTTAGGAACTTATCTTTTTGTTTCCAAAGTTTATTACTTGCAACCCTTCAGTTAAAAATAATTGTATTTTAGATGAAAATTCAGGATATTTTTGCTTTTTTAGCAAATATGTCTGCAATAAAACCGATATCAATTTTTATTTTATTCTTTTCTTTTATGTTGCCCATTTTAGATAGACTGTTCATTTTAGATCCACTAGCTATTTTATAGAATTTCATACCATGTCCGGAAGCAAGCAGAACCGTTTTTTATAAAATATTTACATTTTTTTCAATAACAAAAAAAATAGAACAGTAGCACGTAAGTGGGCAACAATTTTCAAAGTTTTAAAGTTTTTTGAGAAAACTGAAAGAGCCCAAAAATCGGCGTAGGTGCCCAAAAAGTTATGGCGTAAATAGAATATTGAAATAAAAAAATGCTTTTAAGGGTTATTTTTACGCAAACGGATTGTTTGAAAAATAAGAAAAAATAAAAGTAAAATGAAAGTATAAATATTTAAATTACAGATACGTTACTAAAAGAATAACTTAAAAAGATCATTTGTTTTAAATATTTTCTGATAACTTTCACATAATTTGTTTAAAATTTGCGAACAATTTTTTTCTTCTATATTCTCATTTTTCTAATAATGTGCCATTTGAAGGCAACCCCCGACCCTTGACTGAAACCGAGAGTTTTTTGTATTTTATTTCCGCAGAGAAATTAATGTTTCTGGCCTAGAGTTGTATTAGGAAACACCCCACGTAAAACTAGAACGTTTCCTTGAAATCTTAATATCTCGCAAACCGTCAGAAATACTCTAATATGAAAGTCTCTCTCAACAAGTACATTTCCAAGTGTAATTTCGGAAGGAAATTTTCAGCTTCTTTTACAGAAATTACTTAAAAATAAAGATATGATGTACAATTGAATATTTACCAATAGAATTAAGGATGACGACTAGAGCGACGAATAGGGAGGCAGTATCGATCCTCATTTTTTATTACAGATGATTCTATTTCACACAAAAATTCGAAAGCAGCTAAACTGAAGAAAAAATATTCTATAGAAAGTTGTCCTATATATAACGTAAGTTTAAGTACATTTTAGTTGCAGAGAACCTTTAGAGCAAATTAAATATTACAATACGATCATGAAATATCACGTAAGCATCTTGTGAGGGGGGTGGGCACCTTCATGTTTTTATTTTGCATGTATCTGTAATTAATGTATTGACTAGATTGAAGGTTTGCTTATCTCTTTCCTTGAAAACCTTCTACTTTGTTTTATTATTTCGTAAAAGAATGACAAAGCAATTCATCGATGCATCTAGAAAAAATTTTCCTAGAATAAAACGAAAATTATATGATTCAAAAAATGTTGCTAGAAATGTTCAAAAAATTCTGACATATTTAAGTTACTAGAATTATTAAATTTTACAAAATAAACTTTTCTCTAATTCAATGAAAGATTTTGAGCCAGGTGAAGGATTAGCTTAAAAAGTCAAGTCTTCTGGGCGGGAAAGATTGCTTCAAGGACATCTTGATGGAGCTTATGACGTTCATCGCGTCTTGGATCGCATTGGTAGTTAAAGTGACCCTTAAGAAGTTTGCTAGCTTTGTCTAATCGTCAAACTTGCTCAAAGGATTCTCTTTCTGGAACCTATGCGAAAAAAATTTACAATTTGAAGACAATTCAGGAATATAAATTTTACATCTCTTGGAAATCCCGTCCTGGCAAAGAAGTACATAAAATAGAATCCGTGGATTGAGAAAAAAACTAGGAAACATAAGAAAAAACAAAAAAATTAAAAAGGAGAAAAACAAGGAAGAGGAAATTGAAGAGAAAAAAATGAGAAGAAAGATTGAATGCAGGAGATCTATGTTCTTTCTAAATCCGGGATTTCAGGTGTAAGGACTCGGGAGAGATAAGATTTTATACATTTTGCTCACTCCTGACACTGAAGTCAAGGCCAAGGGTTTCAGCAGCTTCCTCCGCCGCTTTGCACATAAACTCTTCATACATCCTTAGAGGGTCCAAGAGGGTCTCTTTCAAGGGGGGCTCTTTCATTTGTGACTCTATGTGATGTGAATAGAATAATCCTATTGTGAAGACATTCAAGATTAACTATTAAGCTTAAGTTGAAGTAAACTACGTGTTAATTATTATTCAATTATTATTTTTGACAGAGAGGCGGGTTTAGGTAAAATCCGACGTGAAATATACTGACGGTTAATA
This sequence comes from Druon quercuslanigerum, assembly GCA_010014905.2. Taxonomy (NCBI): domain Eukaryota; kingdom Metazoa; phylum Arthropoda; class Insecta; order Hymenoptera; family Cynipidae; genus Druon; species Druon quercuslanigerum. The sequence continues at coordinate 10,064 of JAAAKG020171608.1, forward strand.
TCGGACCACACACCTTATTGAAAATTAGACTTATCATTAAAAGGTGGTAACGCCGCGTTGTGCAGAATATGATTAAAAAAGTTGATTAAAACGCCATTGAAATATTGTTAAATTTTGCCATAAATCATCCCTACTTTTAAACAAATTTGTTTTTTGGGTATTGAATTATCATGTAAGACAGGCGATAATAAAATTCCGATTTTAAAGCAATTTCACACTTCAACTTCAACACTTGTTAGGGGCTAGGAAATATAATTTACCACATTTATTTGCCAAGCTCCTGTCAACAGTTGACGTTAAAGTATACCATTTCTAAAAAATGGGTATATTTTTATTGGCTTTCTCACGTGATAATGCAATATCAACAAAGAACTAGGATCTCATTTAACGCAGAATTGAATAAGCCTTCTAATGGAGCGTATTTATATAAATATTTAGAGTTCTGACACTGTACGTGGGTAGTGTAAGATTTCCGTCGGCAGTGCGTCTCAAAGTATCACTCTCCATGTTAAGAACAACATAGAAATGATCACGTTAGAGCGGAAGGATTCTGAATAAAAAAATCTCAAACGACGAACGGATTCGAAAAAATGTATTAGATTACGTCTTATCTAGAAAAATAGGATTAGGATCTAACTTTTACTTTAAAAATAACAGCGATCGTAATATAAAATAATGTTTGACTGGGTTAAACTTTTTTCTTTAACCTTTTCCGTCGAAAACCTACTATTATCAAAAATAAAAGCGGGGCTATAAGAAAATTCTTGCTTAATACTTGATCATCCACGAATATCCCGTCTGAGTAAAAGTGAAACATTTTCGTATTGTCAAACGGTAGTAAAAATATATAACAGAAAAAGTAGGTTGCCCCGCGGATAACATTAGTCACATCCTATGGACTTCGTGTTCCTTAATCCGAATTCGAGCTCAGAATTCCAAATTTGCTTTAGCTTACTTTTTAACCACAGAAAACTTGTTTTCGTGTTAATTTTTTGGTGACAGAAAACATGTTATGAAACAACGCAAGCTTGTTCCGCAATTCTGACAAAGAATAAGCATTTATCGGTTCGAAGTACATAGAACTTGTCTACTTCCAGACACCTGATTAGTTTAACGAAAAAAAAGTTTCAGTAGACCAGTCAAGTCGTCTTTCTTATTTTAGAAGCTTTTACATTCATGTGCAGGCACCGAATTACTAAATTACGACGCGTTTTCTTCCTAACCTTCAAAAACACCAAAGAGGCAGGTTTTTCAAAGTAGCAAGACGTTTATCTAAGACATTCAAATGTATACCTGGTGATGGTTGATGTTTGTGTATTTCTTTATAGATAGTACACGCGAAAGCAAAAGATTTTCGAAGTATGATATTATGAAAGAACATGGAAAAATCAAATCATGCTTTTCATTTGGAATACCTAACTATTTTATCTTTGAAGAATCTCTTACATCATCCTGGTGACTAACATTGTTTATGATATATGCTTATTCGTAAGCACTTGATTCTTTTCTGTAATCCTGTTCGTTTTATTTGTATAATCCTTCAAACTAACATTGCCTACGCTACAGGCTTAGTCAAGAGTAATGGCAGAAGGTAGCAAGCTTTTTAAGATTCAGGGCTTCAAAACCCCTCTATTGGCGACTGGTACGGATGAGAAAGGGGGCTTGCAGCCGTTGCCATCAGGCAACCGCAGTTCTATTGCAGAGGGTAATTTGGTACAATAGGATCTAATATTAAAAGTGAAATTTCATCTCACATTTGTGATAAAAACGTCGTCATTATCTGTTATGTTTGTATTGCATATAAAATAGCCAAAAACAGCATGAAGGTAAGTCAGAGTATCAAATATATTTTTCGACAATTCTTTGGTTTAGAATTTTCCGATCAAGAATGTATTTGAGTTCCGAAAAAAATATGTAGCTCCTGTCATTTAATTCTGCGAAGAGGAAAAACGACAAAGAAAAAATTGAAAGTGCGCTGGCCCTCTATATGGAAAAAACTGCTGACGTGCAAAGATTGTTACAAGAACAGAAATAAATCGTCTGTCTGCTAAACCAACTTTTCAAATTTAACGAAACCAACATACACACCCGTATTTCATAAATCTCTCAAAGTAATTTGAAAGTGAAATCGGAAGTGAGATTGAAAGCGACAGTGAGTCAAGTAATAATGAATACCATAATCCTTATAACGTTAAGGAAATGTAGGAGATTTGGGTTTGTCGAAAGATGGAGCTCAAATATAACGTTGCAGCAGCAACTACAGTAAGTGCGTCCTTTTATAGAGGACGAGAAAATTAATATCAAAAATATTTTTCTCAAAATGAAGAACATACATTTATCTATTGTCATGTCGTTAATGGATTGATCAATAAACTAAAATCTGGATGTTACCTTTAACTGGTGTTAGCTTGAAAGCAGTGTTGTTACGTAATACTAATGTATATGCCCTTATTTATGGTGTGCCCTCAGTTAAGATGAAAGGCGATAACTGAACTCTTAAACAAGTACTCGACAAAATCAAGTATTCTAAACAGAATTCGATAATTTGGTGTGATCTAAAAATAATTATAATATTATTGGATGAACAAAAAATCACAAAAAACCCGTGCTTTCTTTTCGAATGGGATAGTAGAGATAAGAGTAACTGTTACAACAAAATCGTGGCCGACAAGGACATATTTAGAACCTGAGTCTAAGAAAGTGATGATGGAATCATTTGTTGATTCAGTTCATCTCCCCCCATTTCAGATTAAATTAGGCCTGTTGCAACAATGGGTGAAAGCTCTGAATCAAGAGGGTACATGCTACCTGCATCTTAAAGAAAAGTTTCTAAACTTTACAGAAGCGAAATTAAAAGAGAATTTTCTTGAAAATGGCAAAAGTGAAGATTACAAAGAAAGAGTTGCTAAACTAGCGAAAAAATGACAAGAAACTCGTTTCTTTAGTGAATCTGAAATTGCAGTTTTTAGATTCTTATTTTGACAAATTCCCAGAAAAAGTAGGAGATTTCAGTGAAGGACAAGCAGAAAGATTTCATCAGGACATAATCACGATAAAGCAGCGATATCAAGGAAAATGGTATGTCAAAATGATGACGGATTTCTGCAGAAACCTGAAACGCGATGTTAGTGTCCAACAAGAAAAACACAAACAGGCCACTGCAAGGATCCTACGAAGATAAAACAGTAAAGTATTTGAATGTGTTCTTGAAGGTTAGGAAGAAAATGCGTCTTAATTTGGTGATTCGGGTCCCAGATATAAATGCAACAGTTCAAAAATAAAAAAGGCGACTTGTCTGGTCTACCAATCTATCACCAAAAATATTAACACGAAAACAATTTTTTTTGGTTTGAAGGTGAACAAAAGCTAACTTTAGAGTTCGGATTCGGATTCAGCGACACAAAATCCATAGGATGTGACTACTCTTGTCCATCAGACAACCTACTTTTTTGTGGGACTATGTTAGAGCTGAAATTACAAAATTTAAGATATTTCATTTTAGACAATTAAGAAATTATGTTTTGGTTACTCAGCACATTTAAGATTATTCTTTTAAATTAAAATTTTTAAACCATAAATAATACACCATTTCAATGTCAAACATAGTAAAACTTCGAGTGTCAAAATTCAGGTTATCAGTTTGATATTCTAGATAGTATCAAGTACCATCCACAATTTTTCTTTCTAGCCAGACAGACCACAATCTTATAGCCTGCTTAAATATTCACACGTTATTTAGACTAAGTTTCAGTATAGTCAAGTCGACACTTTAGAATGTCAAACCGAAGTGGCTGCATCACGATCTCTAGCGAACACCACTAGCAGACACCTGACGCCTGAAACGCATTTTCGAAGCGACTGACGTTGGGCGTCACGTATGCCGTGTTACAGAACATTGTTAATTAGTTTGAACCATTTGTTGTTATTTGGCACATATTTAGAGAGGGATAAAATCTGGAGAATCCGAAGGATTAGGGCCCCTGTTAGAAATTTTTCGGCAGACTGACGGCATCTTCCCGACAGGCTCTGCAGATAGATCAGCATATTATATCCGTAGTCATGTTTGCATATGTCGCACTGTCAATCTTGCACTCTGAAGTTATTTTTTTCTCATAAACGCTAATTAACACAGGCCGCGTTCGTCTCGAAAATTAACTCAAGGTATTAAATTAAAGCATTCTTATATCCTTGGCGACTAATCTCAGTTGCGAGGAAGGGAGCACTAGCGTTGCATACTGGCCAAATGCGGAACTAATGCTCACAATGGGTCTGCGCAACTTACAGGACATTAGTAGCGGGAAATTTTAACTATTATCGCACACAGTATAAAGGTAAGATAATTTACAGCTCCCACATATAATGGAAGTTAAAAAATGGAAAATTATCAGCAATCATCATGAAAAATTGTTGTCACTCACTGATTTATTAAAAGATAGATGGTAATGTTAAAATATAACAATAAGGAAATAACTCAATTATTCACTATGGTAAGGAGAGATATTGCGGGTTCCAATCATTTACAAAACTACGAATTTTCTTGTCGACGTTTCGTAAATATCGAAGTTCACTTCTTCAGGGTTAACTTGAAACTGTGGTATCAGTTTATGTTATTCTCATGTCCTACTCTTTACGATGCCTATTATTAGGGTGATTCAAGATTCCGATTTCTTCTCTACGTTTTCTTTGTTTTTTTCTTTGTGTTTTTGCGAGGAAGGTTGTTTTTTGTAATAAAGTATGATATCCTGTTTCGATATAAGGCTCGCTCTGGCTAGTCATAGGCATCTTAGAGAGTATTAATGCGAATAACGTAACCTGATACCTCAGTTTCAGTTTAAATTCTAATTTCAATTGAGGAAATAATGGAACATGCTGCATTCCTTCAGTTACTGCTTTATTTAAGTTTTCTCTTGCAACGAAGCCACGGTACCTATTTATAATCGCTCCAGCAATTAGAAAGGAATTGCGTAAGTGGAAGGTATGCGCTGTTCTGATCAAATAAGAAAAAAACTCGAACATACTTTTTATGTGACCATTTCGCATTTCTACAGTCCACCTTGTGCATGTAACTTGACTTGCTTGGTTAGCATCTAGGGTTGTAAAGTTATTTTGACCTAGTTTAAAAAATGATGGTATCACCACAGTTATTTCCAGTCTTTCCAAATATGCAACTGCATCTCGATAAACGCAATCTAAAACTGCAATATTTCCTTCTTTAAACTACTCGCGCATTTCTTTTACCTCGAAACCATGCGTAGCGACTAATACTGATGGTTTGATTAGTTGTTTACGTTTATGTAAACAATATGATAAACGCTGTGCTCAAAAACAGGAACATTTTTAATTTCTAAGTACGTACAATTAATACAAACAATTGCTTTTCTTCCTTGTAAATCAATATTATATAATCGATTCGTGAAGTCATCTACGTGTCTGACTATATACTGTTGTCTTGTGAGGGATTGAAATCCAATATTTTCACCTGCAGAGCAAAGCGTTAATGATTGACGCACTGCTGCAATTACTAGACTAGTAGCTGGACTGGATGGGTAATTAAATATAATTTTAAAGAAATCACCAGTCAAACCTTGTCCTAGTTATGTAATAAAACATAAAAGATCTTTTACGTTGTCTCGTGAATGACCACCTTGTACTGGGATTGGGTCGCAATATGTAAAGAGTTCATTGAATTGTGCTTCAATGATAGATGTAAGATACGTGAATCCTTCTTCTGTGAAATCAGGTTCATCTTCAAAAGCACGATGCCTCTCTCTAATAACATTTTCGCGAATTCCTTGCAGAAATGTTCGCAGATGCCAGTCCTGATATACATATGGACGATTTACATACCGTAATCCTTCTGCTAATACATCTAATAAAACAACATTTTCATTTAAATAGTGATTGCAACATGTAACGCCTTCTGGATTATAGATGTTGCTATATAAAAAAATGTCAAGTCTACTCCGTACTGAAAGTCTATAAATGTTTTCGTGTGCGTTACAAATAAAACAACTTATATGACATCTTTAAGCTACAACATTCAATCGAAAACTTTCTGGATTTTCTTATAATATACGTATTTCATTTAAACTTGTGATGTTACAGTTAGCGCATATGCGAGTATTATTTTCTGTGCTCCAGTATCGCTTCAGTATTGATCCAGTATCGCAAACGTAACATCACAATACATTGTTTCTGAAAGCCATATTTTTCTAAAAGAATACTTTTAGTCTGATAAGTAAAGTGTGTTTCTTCGTAGGGTATTGACAGCAGAATGCATTAATAGTAGATCACAATTTTCACTAGTATGACCAATAATCTCGATTACTATTTTCATTTAAAAAAATTAATTTTAAATCCATAAACAAGAAAAATGATTTTTTTTAACAAAAAGAAGGATTTTCAACAAAATATGTCACCAAAAAAGATGGAAACTTAACGAACAGTATATTAGTATAGTACTCATTTTTAACCAAACATTTCCCACGTGGAACATTCACCTGTCAGTCTGGTTACATGTCTGGCCCCGGCCAGACCTTATCTAGACCGTCTAGTCTGGAATGCCTGGTCTGCCCCAGGACTGGCGCTGACCAGTGAGCCAAGAAAAAAAATCTTAAGTTCGATCAGGAAATTTTTTTTGACATATTTCGAAAATGAAGGATTCTGGAGAAGAGAAGCATTTTTTCTTTATTTTGGTATAAATAAAACAAATTTTTGTAAGAAAATGTTTTTTTAATTTAAAAAAATATCTATTTGAGTGTGCTTTGTAAAAAAACATGAATTTATTTATGGATGCATATGCTAGTTTGAAGATTCATGAAAGAACGCGATTGTGACATTTTTTGAGATGTTCTAAAATTAAGACGGCAATGTTGTGAAAGGTGTAAACGGGATAAATGACATGACCCTAGATCATGCTAAGTCATCTCTTCCAACATTACGAAGTCTATTGTTATTTCATAAAGGCCAGGAGAAATGAAAATTATTTACACTTTGAATCGATTTTTCCTTGCTCTAGCCATGGTGCACCTGACACACATATTGCGTTGCAAATATTGAAGTTTTAGAAAATTAGATTTAGAGAGTGCTAAATTTTTTCCTTTTCTTAAGAATTCTTTTTTTTAGAATTTTATTATCTGAATAAAAATTGCATCATTTGGTAAAAAATAAAAACTTTTGTTGAAAAAACGTTCCTCTTGGTTAAAATCATATAATTCTTTTATTGAGAATTCGTCTTTTCGGCTAATAGATTTAACAATTCGATTCCTCTTTTGGTTAAACTGTTTTGTGGAAAATTAATCTGTTTTGGTGAAAAATTAATTTTTTGTTGAAAATTAAGTTGTTTTATATATAATGTGTATTTTTAAGTGAAAAAATTATCAATTTGGTAGAAAAATAAGGTAATTGTTTGTAAATTTATGCACTTTTATGAAAATCCGCATTTTTCGTAAAAAGAATCTAATTCTCTGAATGAAAAAGCAAATGTTATGTTGAAAATTAATGTGTTTTAGTTAAAGATTCAAGAATTGGGCATCTGTTTAGCAAATATATCTGCACTATAAATGTAAATTAATTTTGTTTTTCTAATGAGTTATCAAGGATGGCTATTTTAGACACATTGGTCGTTTTAGACCCACTTTCCCCGCTTGAATTTTTTCGTTTTTCTGCTGGTCACAATATTATAAGAGAACATACTTTAATGATTGTAAAGTGATTTGCATGATTTTTTGAATTGTTGTAAATAAACAAAGTGTAAAAAATACTGTATAAAAAAAATCATTTTTCACGAACTACCCGAGTAAAAATAATCCATCTTGGCTAAGTCTTCGTCCAAGATGTAGCCAAGATATAGCCAAGACATTTTCGTAAGTCAGCACTTGGCCGCGAACGAGACTCTATTTTTCGTCTTAAGTCGAAATTTTTTGTTTTCAAGCCGAACTCAAGGTCACCGACAACAAAAAGCTCTCAATACCTTCGAGGATAATCACTAATCCGCTTTAAATTTTACAGAATAATAATGCATACGGGATAATTATATTTCCATGTAATCAGCCGAAAGCATGATTCGGTTAGTTTTTGAAGTTGTTGATCAATAATTTGATGTCAAAATTTCAAAATTCATATTTCAAGATGACGGATTCAAGATGAGGCATTATTTTATTTTTATGTGAACAGCTTGATCCATATAGGATTCGCCATATGGAATTTCGTTGTTCTGACAGCAGAATCATATTCAGCGACGTCTAAAACCTCTGAGTGAACATTTTCGGCTGGGGTCGAGTTGCGGATCGGTCGGGAGACAACAGTGGAAGGTGCCTTTCCCCTCCATGCTACTAACTTCTCCGCTTCTCAGCGTTCGAGAGTAGAAGGCGGGAGGAAAATTTTCGCTAGTTGACTTCACTAGTTTCAATTTGCTGTTATTTGTAGTATTTTTTATAAGATTTCATATTTTTCATTATTAGGATAAAATTTCATATTAGCTGTCGTTGTATTTGAAAATTCATCTTCTAAATAAGCTTCAAGTTCGATAACTTAATTCAATATATTACATACCTTTAAAAATTATTAGATTTAAAAAAAATGGCATTAAATGGTTGTTAATGTCGAAAAACTTGGGAAAAATTGAAAAATTACAAAGTATTTTCGATAATTGCTTTTTTGATCAATATCTAAACTGAAAAATAATTGAATTGGATTCAATATTTGTACTGCTTAATTTGTTTTTAGTTAAGTTTTAAAAGAAAATGTTCCTATAGTATCTTGTTAAAGGAAAGTCCACTTTAGTTACTTTAATGTACCTTATTTCTGATTTTATGTAAAAAAATACAATTTAATTGATTCATGAAGAAATTCTTTTTTTCCCCTATTTGTAAGAAACTCTGACTTTTTCTTGTGTTTTGCTTAGATACGGACTAAATTAATAGAATCTGATAAGAAACACTAACTATTTTTTGTTCATATTTTTTTATGTTAATTTCATTATTTGGTTAAAGCAGTATATATTTTATTGAAAATTCTGCTATGCAGTTGAAAAATCCGATTTGTTCTTCGAACATTGAACTTTTTGATTAAAAATTCGTCTTTTTGGGTATAAAATTCATTTTTTTATAAAAAGGTCGTCTTTCTTAGTCAAAAGGTAACTTTTTCTGTGTTTTAAAAATTCTCTGTTTCGAATTGAAAATTAAACTGTCTTTTTAGATACAGTTTAATCTCTTTTTAAGAAATTTCGACTTTTAATTTTAAATTCTTTTGTTTCTTGCTGTTCTCCTTTTTTTTTGAAAACGCAACTTTGTACGTTAAAGTTAAGCTTTTTTGGTTTATTGACATTTTTGTTGGAAGTTCACCTCTTTTCAGTAAAAAATGCCATATTTTTTGGGTTGAAAATTCAACTGTTCCGCTAAGAATTAATAATCTGTTCTATATAAGGATTTAAAATCGAAAATTTAACTATTCTATTTTTAATTGAGAATTTATTTTATTTTTAGTAGAAAATTGAACTGTTTTGTTGAAAATTCATCTTTTCCTGTAGAACGAATTCGGTTTGAGTTCGTTTGTCAGGTTTCACGAAATTTTTTACCCGTTCGTTTCTAAATGAATATTCTACCGACTTTCATTTAGGAGTTGAGTTTATTTTAAAGTCAAATAAATATCTAAAATTTATGAGAGGAAAATATGTAGCTAATTCCAATATTTATTTCACTTTATTGAGATAATTTTATGGTTAAGTAATATTTCACTATCATTATGTATGAAATCTAGCTGAGAAATTAGTTAGATTAGTTTACATATATTCTAGTATCACATCGTTGACAATACATATTTCCCATCAATTTTTAAACACACTTACATAAAAAAATTGGTGTTGTACATTTTTCTGCCAGTCTTAAGCCTGGGTAAAGTGTCATGGAAAATTCCTGGGAAACGTGAGTCGCCAATTCGAAGGCGAACACTGAGAAGCGTAGAAGTTAGTAGCCTGGAGGGGGAAGGCACTATCTGCTGTGTTTTTCTGACAGATCCGCAACTGGACCCCAGCCAACATTTTCGAGTCATTCTTATTTTTTACATAATTTCAGTCCGCGGTAAAAGATACGCCATTTTAAACGTTTAAAATTCTATAAATCTGACCCTATTTTTTAAATCAGCGATTCCAGTGCCGGGATCTTTAAATTCTGGAGTGCCTGGGTCCGGACTCGGACCCTTTGAATCTTTATGGGTCCGTACGCGGACCCTTGGAATTTTTATGGGTCCAAATATGGACCTACCACTTTCTGAACCACTTAGGTCCAAGTGTCCTTTCAAATTTAGGTGTTCTAATTTCCGATAATTTAAGCTATTCGACGCTCTATAAATGAAATCTATAAATTTTCAGAAATTTATAGAGTATTAGTAAATTAACGAAAATTTTAGGTATCCAACAATTTCTAAAATCAATTTAATAATTATTTGTGTTGATTTAGCGGTCACTTATGGTAAAATTGTTCAAAGTTCCTAATTTTTCTAGTTTATTTAATATTGTGGAAAATATTTGAATTTTGGAATATCAGAAGTGATTGCTAGAAGAATTTATAGACCCTTAAGAAATTAATTTTATAGAAATTGTTAATGTAAGTTTTTGGCTTTAGGGTTAGTTTTACTAAATCTCTAAAAAGTACATAATATCTTGTATATCCACTGTTTTATAATTAGAAGTGTTATTCTTTGTTTAATACCTCTGTTGTGAAATAAGGTCAAACCTGGATTTAATGTCAATTTTGCGACTGAAGGACTGATTTTTAGCCAAAGAAATGAATTTTTAAATAAAGTAGATGAACTTTCAAGCAAGAAGAATACTTTGTTCCAAAGAAAATAAATTTTCAACTAAAAAGATCACTTTTCATTAGGAAAAACCTTCCCAACATAATTGTTTAATTTTCATCTTAGAATCGAATTTTAAGCTAAACAAATTAATATTCAACCAAGAACGGACTAGTTAAACTTTTTTATAAGAAATTGAATTTCCAACGAAATAGTTGGCGTATTAAAGAAATAAATTAATCATCAAGTAAAAAATTTGATTTTGAACAAAAAATGGAACAGTTTGATTTTCAGTTTAAAACATTAATTTTTATTTAAAAAACAATCGAACGTACAAAAAAATAGTGCAACTGTCAATCAAGAAATGAATTAACGAAAAAAATTAACCACATTCTTGAATTTTTAACTGAAAAACATAAAGTTTCAACAAAAAATGCAAAAGTTCTTCTTGGTATCTGATGTGTCCACTAAGGGTTTGCATGACTTCCATTCCTTACAATATTTCCGCTTACATATCAAACAACAAAAAGAAAATTTCAACCTTAATATTTACAAATATTTAAAACTATTTACATAAAGTCTTATATCTAATACCTTAACTCGAGCGAGCGGTCCAAACCGAGCGTGCAAATGCAAGCGAGAGAGAGAGAGAGAGAGAGAGAGAATGATAACGCAAACGCATCTTAGTCTACTTATGCTATTACATATCACTTACTTACAATCTTCACGCTACTAATCTGGGCGACTTTCGTTTCCTTATTCCATTTTTGCACATGCATTCTTTCATTCACTCTCATTCGCTCTTCTAGCACCCTCCAACTCCTTCATCCAATCTTCTCCTTACCCATCCTCCCCTATAATCTTAACCACATTGTCTTGTCAGCTTCCTTTATCTTCATTCCTCTTCTACATCTTTCCCATACGTGCTCCCATGTTTCCTCCTCCCATTCACATATTCTACAATTTCTGTTCTCTTCATTTTCCCAATACCTCCCCTCTCTTACCTCGTTTCCCAATCTCAATCTTACTATTCTGGTCCACCTTCTCTCTCCCCATCCCTTCTCTAAATACTTTGGCAAACCTTCTTTTCTTATACCAATCATTATATTTTGATTCCTTAATCATCCCCATCTTTCTTTTAATTGTCTTTCCCTGTACAAGAACTCCCTTCTTTGTTCTTCCGATCTCGTTAATTCTATCGCCCTCCCAACCCTCTCTTCTACCTCTATCAAACACTTTCTCTCCAACTCCCCTCCCTTTCCGTCCCTCAGGTTTGTCTTAAATTTCCAAGCTCTCTTTCCCGCTCTGATACTTAATTTATAACTTTGCGCTTCTTCTCTCACCACATGCCCTGGCGTCCTTCAATCAACTCCTAATGTCCACCTTATATATCTTTCTTGTAAACTCTTAATATCTTTCCTTTCTTTCCATCCCCATATCTCTGCCTCAAAACAGGCCATCCCAGTGTATCAAATAACCACATTCTTCTTCTCCAATTTTTTTTTCACCTTCTTTTTCTGATTCCCCATATCTGTTGCATGACGCCTGCTGGTTTTCATCCTTTCTCTTATATGAACTCTATTATCTTCATTCTTTCGCAAAATATATCCTAAATATTTAACCTCCTTCACTCTTCTATCTTTATACCATTCCATTTCTTCGTTCATTCTTTTTGTCTCTCCCCTCCTTGTATAAACCTAATTATTTTTGTCTTTTCTACATTTAAGTTCAGCTTTTTCCTATCCAAGTATTTCTCTCATCCTAAGCCTCCATGCCTTCTTCATACTCTGCCATCAGCACTATGTCGTCTGCGTATGCCAGTGTATATATATTTTTCTTCCCTATCCTAAGTCCTCCCCAACCTTCTCTCCTCATTTCTTCTTCCAAGTCTGATATTAATATATTAAATAAAAGTTGGCTCAGAGGACACCCTTACCTCCCTCCTCTCACTAACCAGAAAATATCTCCTACTTGATCCCCTACCTTTAACCTGCTGTTTTTATCTCTAAAAATGTCCGATACTCTCTTTATTAATCCCTCTCTTATCCCCTTTTTCTCGATAACTTTTTCTATTTTGCCTCGGTCTAATGAGACAAACGCTGCCTTTAAGCCCACAAACATTACTATCATTGCCCCTTTTCCCCTTTAAATCCTCTGATTTACTAGATAGTTTAGAACACATATGTTGTCCATCACCCCCATTCCTTTTCTAAACCCTGTCTGATTCGGTGGCTCTATCTTTTTTTCCTCAAATTCTTTCTTTAATCTCTCCGAAAAAACAGTTACATATACTTTATACAGTATTGGCATCAGAGTCACGCCCCTATAATCTTTATACTCTTCTCCTTTGCCTTTCTTTACTATTGGTATTACTACTCCTTCTTTCCATAAATCTGGCCACCCCTCTCCTCTTCATACTCGATTACACATTATCCATGCCCATTCCTCTAGTTCTGTCCCTCCATATTTCCATACTTCATTAGGAATCTCATTATTATTACGTGCCTTTCCATCCTTCATTATTCCTAACACCTTGACTATTTCTTCCCTTGTTATGACCTCTTCCTCATCTCTTTCTCTACCATATTTTCCTCTCTTCCTAACTTTTCTCTCTACTCCTCCTGGCACATCCAAAAAATAAAAAAAATAAATAAAAAAAATGTAATAGAAATAAATTTATAAATTAAAACAGATGAAATTTTAAACAATAAAAATAATTTTTTTAAACTAAGAAAAGTAATTTTTCAAACAAAAAAACAACAATAAATTTTCAACAAAAAGCACTTGAATTCTGAACAACAAAGAAGAATTTTCAACCAAAATAGATGCATTTTCAAAGAAGAATTATAATTAAATACAAAAAAAAATAGAATTTCAACTGAAAACGGTCAATGTTCTACCAAAATCAAAACAAAATTTCGACAAAATAGTTGAATTATCAATAAAAAAATTATTTTTTAACGAAAGTAGATGATTTTCCAACAAGAATAATAATTTGTTACAAAACAAAAAAACTTTTCAACTAAATAAGATAAATTTAAGAAAAAAGATTTAAACAAAATTGTTAAATTTTCAACTTTAAAAATACCAAAAAGAAGTCTTAACCAAATATTTACATTTCAACTCAACAAATTAATTATTAAACGAAAAGAAGAATTTTTAAACAAATAGGTTTTTAAAGAAAAGAGAAAATTTCAAAAACTAAATTTGCAACAATAAGAAAAAAAGAATTTTCCAAAAAATAGGTGATATTTTAACCAAAAATGATTGAAAATAATAATTAAGAAAAAGGAAATTTAAAAGAAATATTTGGATTTTATACTAAAAAAATTATTTTTCCATTACGAAGATAAATTTTCAATAAAAGTGGATCAGATACATTATCATTTACAAAAGTTAATTGTAAGCAACAATATAGTCAGTTCTTTAACAAATAAATTCAATGTTCATTAGAGAAATGAATTTTTACCGAAAAAGACAAATTAAAAAAATGGAATAGTTTAATACTCATTGAAACTTAAAACTAGACTAAATACACAAACTGATATTTTTTTGAGTATATAAGACGTGTCAAACGCACATTCACCTTCATTGTTTTTTATTTCCTAATATTAGAAGAGTAAACCATTTAAAATTCCGGAATAATAAATTTTTTAATAACAAAATTACATAAAAATTTTTAAACGAGTTAAATAAATTATTAAATTATTATAACTTACAGATATAAATTAAATAAATCATTATCTACTAATATTTACTTTCTCGATGGAACAATATGAATTTCACTCATTATGTTTAACCAACTTACAGATATTTTTTTTTATAACTAAAGACTATTAGATTCTTAAAAAGACGTAAGGAACGATTATTATACATTTTTGTTACAGTTCTTAGTGTAGTTTAATACTCATTGTAAATTAATTATTAACAAAAAAACAAAAGGACTTTGAACAAAATTGGTAAAGATGAAACCATTTTCAAACAAGTCGAGGAATATTTTACCAAAATAGACGAATTTCCAAAAATTACATAAATTTTGAACCATATAAGTTCAATTTTTTAACTCAAAAATATAATTTTTCAAACAGAAATGGAATAGTTCAATTCTTATTTTTAACAAAAAAAATAATGAATTTCTACAAAAAATATAAATTTCCAAATAAGAAAAATTTTCTATAAAAAAGACGATTTTTAAACTTAACAGAAATGCACTTTCTAACTGAAAATAATATTTTCTACTTAAGTTTTCAGTTAAAAAAATTTTTTTCCAAAAAGAAAGGAAAAATTTCAAGCAAAGAAATGAAATTTTTACTAAAAACGATAAATTTGTAAGCAATTTCCAATAGAATTCTAAAATTCTCGAATTTAGAAATGAATTTTACTCTAAAAAAAAATATTTTATCTAAAATGGAATCTTTAAATTGTCAGATCAAAAATGGAATTTTTAACAAAATAGTTCAATTTTTAACCCAAAAATGAACTCACAAACATAAAGAATACTGCTCTTCTACAAAGACGAATTTTATCAAAATACATGCATTAGTTAGTTAGTTAGTTATAGTTGAATTTTCAACTAAAAAAGATAATTTTCCAACAAACGATGAAACGGTTACATTTTCAGTAAAAATAAGATTATTAACCGAAAACAACAAAGTTTTAACCAAATTAAAAAAATTTCAACAATAATAAAATTAATTTTCAACAAAACAGTTGATTTTACAACCAAAGAAGTAAATTTCTTACAAAAATAGAAAGATTTTCGAATGAGAAGAATAATTTTCTACCAATCAAGATAAATTTGCAACCATGTAATTGAATTTTCAACTAAAAAGGATAGATGGTTAACAAAAAATGGAACAATTAAATTTTCAGTTTAAAAAATCAGTTTTGAACGAAACAAGATTTTTAAGTTAAAAAGAAAAAAACATTCGAAAATTCGCTTTTTGTTTTTGTTTTGGTAAAACTTAATTTTTATACTGGAAATTTAAGTATAAACTAAAAATTTCAGTTAAAAAGTGTTTTTTTTTCAGATGAAATTTCTTCTTTTTAGTGGAAACATTTTTTTCTTGTTTGAAAATTAATATTTTTTGTACAAATTCATTATGTTTCTGTTAAAAATTGAACTTTTTTCTTGAAATACGTTTTTTTTTGTTTGAAATTATTGTTTTGAGGTAAAAATTAAGCTATACCATTTCTGTTTAAATAAAAATTTAAAAATGCATTGTTTTTTAGTGAAATAGAACTTTTTAAATTTAAAGTTCGTATTTTTAGTAGAAAATAATTTGTTAGGCTAAAATGCTTTTTCAATTTTGGTTAAAAATTGATATTTTTCCGTTGAAAATTGATTCATTCGGTCGAAAATTAAATTTTCTATCTGAAAATGTAATTAATCTATTTTTTTAAAATATTTTGTTTAGTTTTAATATTCATTTTTAAAGTTGAAAAAAATTAATTTCTACAAAAAATATCATTTTCCAAACAAGAAAAATTTTCTAGAAAAAAGACGATTTTTCAACTCAACAAAAATACACTTTCAAACTGAAAATTATCTTTTCTACTTAAGTTTTCAGTTGAAAAAGTTATTATCCAAAAAGAAAGGAAAAAATGTCAAGCAAAGAAATGAAATTTGTACTAAAAACGATAAATTTTCAAGCAATTTCCAATAAAATTGTAAAATTTTCGAGTTTAGAAATGAGTTTTACTCTAAAAAAAAAATTTGACCTAAAATGGAAAAAATTGAAATAAATATATATATATATTTGATGCGGTTGATCCCAGAAAATTTTAGAAAGTTTAAAATAGAAAATTAAAATTAACATGAAGTCTTTAGTAATTTTTCCCGGGGAATTTAATGGAGACCTTGTATTTGACTTTGGACCTCGCTGTCTAGGTTATTTCAAGGTCAATTTTGTTTTTTTAAATGGGAGCCCCTATTTTTGACAACGGCAATTGAAAGAGCGAGAATTTTTACGTTCAGATATACATTAGGGTCTAAGGTCAAGGTCACCTGTGGAAGGTCGTATGAAGGTCAAATTGAACTTGCAAGAAAATCGTGCAGAATTTGCAGTCAGAAAAAAAGTAGATGACTTGTCTTTAGTAATTTTTAAAAAGAAAACTAACGCTCTTTCTATTGCTGATGTCAAAATTAAATGCTTTGGATCAAAACTATGACTTTCCCACCGTGACCTTAACGGTAAGATCTTAGGTCCAAATTAAGGTCAACGTTGGTTTTTTTGTGAAAAATTACTAATGACCTTAATACGACCTCTAGACGTCTTCTAGACCTTAATGCACATCTCAATGTCCAATTTTCTGCTCTTTCGATTGCCGATGTCAAAAATAGGTGTTTCGTGTCAAAAAATGCCTATTTTATTGTGAAAAATGACACTGACCTTGAAGTTACCTTGAATTTAAGGTTTGAGGTCAAATTTAAGGTTACGGTTAGTCTTCTTTTTAAAAATTACTAAAGACCAGTCGTCTACTTTTTTTCTGACTGCAAATTCTGCACGATTTTCCTGCAAGTA
>JAAAKG020171619.1:0-10089 GCA_010014905.2 Druon quercuslanigerum
CCTACCCTAAGTCAGGAGCGTACTTTGAAGTTTGAAATGGGGTGCGCTCGAACCCCCATTACCATTCTAGGGTTAAAGTTGAACTACTGACAATTTTTTTTTTTTTAGGTAAAATAACTTTTTTAACTAAAAATTTAACAATTCTATTTTTAGTTTCAATTGCTAGTTTTTAATTTAAAATTCAACTATATCATTTTTTGACGAAACTTGATCGTTTTAAGCCCCATTTGCGCTTTTTTTTTTAACTACCGAGTTTCCTTCCCTATTCTTTTCCTTTTTTTTCGCTCAAATTGGAACTGAATTAATCGAAACCAACAAAAAAAAATATAATTTTTTTTTTAATTTAAATATTTGGTTAAAAATTAAATTATTTTTTTGAAGATTGAACTATTTTGTTAAAAATTCGTTTTTTTGTTGAAAGTAATTTTTTCAACTGTAAATAACTATTCTATTTTGTTTTAAATTAATCGTTTTTAGTTAAAAATGTAGGCATTTAAATTTCGCATTGAGAATTTATAATTTTTTGTTGAAAGTTCAATCACTTGGTTAGTAGTTAAAGAACTTTGCTAAATTATCATTTTGTTGGATAAATTAAAACTGTTTTGTTTAAAATAATTTTTGTTTATAAGTTGAAAATTTATCTATTTAATTTGTAGTCAAAATTTAATCGTTTTTAGTTGACAATATGAGCATTACATTTTTCATTGAGAATTAATTTTTTTTGCTTAGAAAAATTTTTATTGGTGTCGGATTTAACTATTTTGTTACAAAATAATTTTTTTAATGAAAATTTAACTGTTCTATTTTGCTTTGAAAATGTATCTTTTTTTATTTAAAAATTTAACTGTTTTGTTAAAAGTTGATCTATTTTAGTTGAAAGTTCAACTATTTGTTTACAAATTTATCAATTTTTTTTTGCCTAAAATTAATGTTTGTTAACTGATAGTTTAACTGTTCCATTTTTGTCTAAAAATTGACGTTTTTAGTTAAAAATTCAACTATTACATTTTTTGTTGAAAATTATTTTTTTTTTTTGAAAGTAATTTTTTCAACTGTAAATAACTATTCTATTTTGGTTTAAATTAATCGTTTTTAGTTAAAAATGTAGGGATTTAAATTTCGCATTGATAATTTATAATTTTTGGTTGAAAATTCAGCCACTTGGTCAATATTTGCAGAATTTTGCTAAACTATCATTTTATTGGATGAATAAAAACTATTTTGTTTAAAATAATTTTTGTTTATGAGTTGAAAATTTAACTATTTAATTTTTAGTCAAAATTTGATCATTTTTAGTTGACAATATGAACATTAAAATTCTCATTAAGAATGAATCTTTTTTTGATGATAATTTAAACTAAGGATTTTGTTTAAAAAAATTGATTGCTTTGGGATTTAACAGTTCTGTTAAAAAATAATTTTTTAAATGAAAATTTAACTCTTCTATTTTGTGTTGAAAATGTATCTTTTTTATTTAAAAATTTAACTGTTTGGTTAAAAGTTTATTTATTTTAGTTGAAAGTATAACTATTTGCTTACAAATTTATTGTTTTTTTTTGTTGCCTAAAATTAATTTTTGTTAACTGAAAGTTTAATTGTTCCATTTTTGTCTAAATGTTGACCGTTTTTCGTTAAAAATTCAACTATTACATTTTTCGGTCAAAGTTTGTCAGAATTTCATTTTATAGTCAAAATTTCACTATTTTGTTAATGATTTAAATTTTGTTATTAAAAATTATTATTATTCTGAACGGAACCTTTAACTATTCCATTTTATTTTTTTATTTTTATTTTTTATTCGTTTTTTGTTTCTAACTGAAAAGTTAACGATTCCATTTTGGGTAGAAAATCGAATGTTTTTAGTTGAATATTCAACTACTTGGTAGAGTAATAATGAATTTCGTTCAAAATTCTTTTTTTTCTGATGATTTTAACTGTTCTTGTTTTAAAATTAAAATCTTTTTATGTATAAAAAATGAATTCTTCAACTGAAAATTTAATTATACCATTTATGATTAAATTTTTTATTTTTTAGTCGAAAATACTTCTTTGCGGGTTGGAAATTAAACATTTTTGTTTAAAAGTCATATATTTTTTTTTTCGAAAGTCTTTTGGATTGAAAATTCAACTACTTAGTTGAAAATGTAATGTTTTTGGCTGAATTTCAGTGTTTTTTCTTTAAACATTCGAGCATTTGTTTGAAAATTTAGCTATTTGGCTGACTATTTGGTAAAAAATTTACCCATTTTCTTCAAAATTTGACCGTTTTGATTGAAAGTTCAAATATTTGGTTGTAAATTCTATTATATGTTAATTTCTTTATTGTTTAAATTTCAATTGTTTGGTTAAAAATTTAAACTATTTTGGTAAAATTTAAATTATTTTGTTGAAAATTCAACTATTTTCTTGAACAGTCACATTTTTAGTCACCCTATTTCCCCTGTCTTGATAGGATTTTGGGATGTGAAGTCTGCTTTTATAAAATTGTAAATTAGAATTTTAATCACCGTCTAATGTAGAGAAAACACAAACCTCAAGCGAAAAAATCTCCTTTTATTTATTTTTTTTTTGAAACCTAATAACATTTTCCAATCCAATCGAACTTTTCACGCTTCGATTCAGCCACAATGTTTTCCTTTGGTTTTCCAAATTTGAAAAAATTTAATTTGTGGAAACATTTGAATATTTTCGTCAAAAAAATGGTGAAAGTGGCGCTTAATGGGAGGAATGGGGAATTTTTAAAATTTCTATATGTTTCTATAGAGTAGTAGTAGTAGTAAAAAGTGGCTGAAATTTCGGGATGGTATGCACACAAGCCGGCTAATCTGTTGACCTGCACACTCGTCAGTCGTCACGTCACGTCTCGCGAATGCCAATCGGGCGGATCCAGGTCATAAATTGCCTGCCGACTTTGTAAGCACTCTTCCAGCGAAACTCTTTTATAGATGGCGATAAACATTTTAGAAGATGAAAATCGGCAACAAAGTAGAAGGAGCTGAAAATAATCGACTCTAAAGCCTGTTTTTTTAGGTACTATACATATATTTTTTTTTATGAGAACATCAATCGATCTTATCGTCTCCTTTTTAATCAATTTTGCCTTCTTCATTATCACGCTTCTCCTTCCATGAACTCTGCAATTCATTGAATCGTCTTGAGATAAACTCGAATTTTATGCTAACCCACCAAAATGGACCGCAGTTCTACAAGTAACTGTTATTTATTGTTCCGAACACTATTGTTATCAATTTCAGTAAAATTAATTAAAATTAATCAAATCTTTTTTCGGTTAATTTAATAAAAAAACATCTAGCAAAGGCTGGATCTTGACAATTTCATCGCAGGAGGTGATTTTAAATTTTCTTCAATGATTTATAAGTTTTTTTTAATTTTTCAATTTTCTATTTTATTTATACTTTTTGTAATGATAGTGTTCGCATTCATTAAAAAAGTCTGAAATCACGTGCATATTGAGAATTCCGTTCCTTGGTTGAAAGTTGAAATTACTTTTTTTTTTTTTGAAAACTTATATTTTCGAGTTGAAAATTCATCCTTTTGGCTTCAAAATTCAACAACTTGGTAGAAAATTCAACTGCTCGGCCGAAATTACAATTTTTGTTTTGATTGAAAATCCAACTGTCTTGGAAAAAATTCGCTTTTCTATAAATTAAAAATTAGTTGATCTTCTTTAAACTAAAAATTCAACTATTTGGTTGGAAATTCATCTTTCTTAGTAAACAAGTAATCTTCTTGGTTGAAAATTTGACTGTTTGGTTAAAAATTAATGCATTTTGGTGAAAATTTGAAAATTCTTATTTTTTGTAGAAAATTAATGGCTTTTTTCTCATAAAAATGGAACTGTTGGAACAATATTTTGTTGTTAAAATATCAAGTATAATATTTTTTATTGAAAATTCATTTTTTAAGGTTGAAAGTAATAATAATTTTAGTTGAAAATTCACCTCATTTTTTGAAAATCGAATTACTTTTTTGAAAATTCCCTTCTATGGCGTAAAATTTATTTTTTAACTGAAAATTTAACTGTTTTTTACATAGAAAAAATTCGGCTTTTTGGCTTGGAAATTCTAAAATTTATTATAAAATTCAATTATTTGGTTAAAAATGTACGTTCTTTTGTGCAAATTCACATTTTATGGTAGAAAATCAACCTTTTTGGTTTCAAATTCATTTATTTCATTAAAAATGAATTTATTTATTTTGTTAAAAATTCCCTTTTTTGTCTTAAAAGCTTATTTTTTAACGGAAAATTGAACTATTTGGTTGTAAAATGAATATTTTTGTTAAAATTTTATGTTTATGGTTGAAAAATTAAGCTATTTTAGATAGGAAATGAGACTTTTTATCTTAAAAATTCAACAATTTGTTAGATTAAACTAATTTTTTAGAAAATTCTGTTTTGTAAAAAGTTTTTGTATTGAACATTAATTTTTTTCAGAGGAAAATTCAACTATTTAATTTTTGTTTAAAAATGTTTTTTTTTTAAGTTTAGAAATGGAACTATTTGTTTTTAGATAATTTCAGTTTCTTGAAAAATCGTCCTTTTTGTAGAAAAATTGAGTTCTTTGGTTAAAAATTGTACAGTTTTAGATGGAAAATTAGTCTTTTTGATTTGGAAATTCAACAATTTGGTAGAAAATTCAAATGTTTTGTAGAAGTCTTGTTTTTTTTCATTTGAAAATTAATTTTTTCATTCATTTTTGGCTAAAACTTGTTTTTTTTTGTTTAGAAATTAAACTAATTGGTTAAAAATTATTGCACATAGTTTGTTTTTAATTCTTCCTTTTTTATTAAAATTAATTTTTTTTGTTGAAAATGTATATTTTTGAGTTGAAAAATTAATCTTTTTGGCATCAAAACTCAACAGCTTGGTAGAAAATTGAACTATTCGGTCGAAAATACCATTTTTGTTTTGATTGAAAATTAAAAATTAGGTGATCTTTTTTAGGCTAAAAATTCAACTATTTGGTTGAAAATTTAACTGTTTGGTTAAAAATTTATGCATTTTGGTGAAAATTTGAAATGTTTTATTTTTTCGTAGAAAATTAATGTTTTTTTTTTTCTTGAAAGTTCAACTGTTTGGTTAAAAATTTAACAATTTTGGTTAGGGATTGAACTATTTTGTTGAAAGTTCGTCTTTTTTGGTTAAACTAAATTGTGTTTAATATCAAATTAAAATATTTTTTTGTTGAAATATCAAGTATTATATTTTTTATTGAAAATTCATCTTTTAAGGTTAAATGTAATAATAATGTAATAATAATAATGTTGAAAATTCACCTCATTTTTTGAAAATCGAACTAATTTGTTGAAAATTTCCTTCTTATGCGTAAAAGTTACTTTTTTAAACTGAAAATTTAACTGTTTTGTACATAGAAAAAATTCGGCTTGTTGTCTTGGAAATTCTACAATTTTTTATAAAACTTAACTATTTCGTTAAAAATTTACAATATTTGTGCAAATTCGCATTTTATGGTAGAAAATAAACCTTTTTGGTTTAAAATTCATTTATTTCATTAAAAATTAATTTATTTATTTATTTTGTTAAAAAAATTCCCTTTTTGAATGAAAAGCTTATTTTTTAACGGAATTAATTTTAATTTTAATTTAAATTTAATTTTTTAATTAATTTTACACCTATGGTTGAAAAATTCAGCTATTTTAGATAGGAAATTAGGCTTTTTGTCTTGAAAATTTAATAATTTGTCAGGGAATTAAACTAATTTTTCAGAAAATTCTGTTTTGTAAAAAGTTTTTGTATTGAACATTAATTTTTTATCAAATGAAAATTCAACTATTTCATTTTTGTTTAAAAATGTTTTTGTTTAAGCTTAGAAATGGAACTCTTTGTTGTTAGATAATTTCAGTTTCTTGAAAAATCGTCCTTTTTGTAGAAAAATTGAGTTCTTTGGTTAAAAATTGTATAGTTTTAGATGGAAAATTAGTCTTTTTGATTTGGAAATTCAACAATTTTGTAGAAATTCAAATGTTTTGCAGAAGTCTTGTTTTTTTTTTTTAATTTGAAAATTAATTTTTTCATTCATTTTTGGTTAAAACTTGTTTTTTTTTTTTTTAGAAATTAAACTAATTGGTTAAAAATTATTGCACATAGTTTGTTTTTAATTGTTCCTTTTTTATTAATTGTATTATATTAACTGTACTTGAGTTATTAATTGTACTTTTTTGGTGAAAAATTTAGTCCTTTAAGTTAAAAATTAAACTTTTTTATTCAAACTTCCTACGTTCGGGTTATAAATTAAACAATTTTAGGTAGAAAATAAGTTTTTTTGTTTTGGAAATTCAACAATTTGGTAAAAAAATCCACTTCAATTTGTAGAAGATTTGTGTTTTTTTCAAATTAAAATCGATTAATTCCATTTATGTTTAAGTATTGATCTTTTTAGTTTAAAATTGAACTATTTGCTTGAAAATATAAGTAATTTGTTGCAAATTCGTCTGTTTTGGTAGAAAATTAACCCACCTAGTTTCAGATTTATCTATTTGGTAAAAAATATATGTATTTTGTTGAAAATTTATTTTTGGGGTTAAAATAAAATAGCTTTAACCGAAAATTTAACTACTTGGTTTAAAATGAACTTTTTTTTTATTGAAATTTCATATTTTCGTGTTAAAAATGCAACTGCTTCGCATAGAAAATTCCTGTTTTGAGAATCTAACAATTTGGTAGAAAATGCCTTTTCTTTATTATTAAAACTTAATTTTTTGAAATTTAAATTATACAAATATACAATATAGCAAAACTCGGAAATTTTAGAAAAAAAAAACAACTAAAAAAATTTTTTTTTTAAACTAAGGGGTTCAAATTTGCCACGTTATGTGGCTAAAATACAAATTTTCAAAATTTAGATATTTGTGCATTTTCAGTGCAAGATTTCACTCGGGTTGAAAATTACTAAAATGTTTGCGTGATAACGTCCGGGGTTCTGATTAAGTGATTACGTCTCGTAACGTAACGAAGGCGCCATATTTATAGCTCAATGAGATAAGGAAAGAATTTTAAAAGGCGATATTACGAAATGCCTTCCCTATATGCAAACAAATTATTCCCACACTGCAAGGTAGAGGTAGACAAACTTTTTATTACGTCAAGATAAACTTCCTTACCAAACAGAAAGAAAAATACACACAAATTTAAAAGGCTTTTTTTCATTCAAATATTTTTGGATATTTCGCGTAAAATTTTATTTTGTTTCTGCATTATTCATAAAAATATTGATTATAATGAATATTGAAATGAATCTTTTTCTAGTATTGCCTGTCACTAGATACAAGTGATAAACAAAAAATTTGAGAACCGGAAGTTTAGAGAAAAGTTCGAATTTTTCAGATATTTTGCGTAGTAAGTTCAGAGTGCGTGGGCGTCTAGTATGCATTTAAAAATTCGAACATCTTTTTTCGGCAGGCTTTAAAAATAATTTGCCCTTGACAAAAAATCATTTCCTGTATCTCGTTTTGAATTGTTGTTTAGTAAAGATAGCGCGTTGATAAGAAGCGTCTTTTGTATCTTGCTTTGAATGCAAAAAATAAAAGGACTAGATAATTTACAATGAAGATTGTAGATAATTTACTGGTTGGTTACTTTTTAATCGAATGAAATGTAGATAGTGTGAGTAGTAGGGTAGTGCGAGTTCGAAAGTGTGAGTGCGAGCGTAAATAGTGTGAGTGCGAGCGTAAATAGTGTGAGTGCGAGTGTGAGCTCCCTCTGAAAGAAGATCGCTGATCGATATCGTGGTTGCTTCGGCTCTTTGAAGCTAGAACAAGTTTACCTGGTCAGATCTTAGCCTAACTAAGCTCAGCGTGGATTTAGCAATTTAGGTGAGGTTAGGTCGCATATGGTCTTTGTAGTAGTAATGTAGTACACACCAGCCGCTATTCGCGCCTTGTCTCGTTTCCTTCATGTCTTTCACACAATCTCATCACTGTTCGTGTGAACGGGCCCTATTGCATGTGTGAGTGCTTGTATTTTTCCTGTCGAGTGTGGCTCTCCCCGTTCAGCTGCTTAGCCTTAGAGATAGCTCAGCTTAGGAAGGGTTATAGACGATAGACTACTCACTTTCATCATATTTTTTTTTTTTCTTTCTCAAATTTCAAACTTGACAACTGCTACAATTTTTAATTCTGCACTATTAATTTAAATCAGCCATTTCTATTGAAAAGAAACAGTCGTTTTAACAAGTGAATCAGTCAATATTGCTGAACCAGTTATTTGCAATTTTTCAATCAAGTAACTTTTAATCACTTAAAATAAGTCACTTTAAATAAAAAAAATCACTTTAGATCCTTCTTCAAATAAATTTAAACCACGGATTTCTGAATTTTATTGAATTAAAACATACTCAATTTTTTTAATTCACCCTGCAGACTTATAAATTTAACTTGAATTCTTATTAATTTATCCTGAAATAATTCAATTTTTTTGGAATTCTTCTAAATTCACTCAATTCTACTTATTTCAATTGACGTTTTTCGTTTCATTCTTTGGCTTTTTGTTATTTTTTGAACTTTTTAAAATTCGCTTAAATTCTTTTGAATTTCCTTAAATTTTTCTGAATTAATTCCAATTTTACTTAAATAATTGGAATATTTTAGATACATTTTTTTTAATTCATCTACATTTTTTTAATTAACCTTAATTTCTTATTAATTAATCCTGAAATCATTTAAATTCGTTTGGAATTCTTCTAAATTCATCTAATTCTATACAATTCAATGAATTTTTTTGTTTTAAATTATTAACTTTTTTTATTTCGCTTAAATTCTGTTGAATTATTTAAAATTCTTTTGAATTTCCTTGAATTCTTCTGAATTAATTTCAATTTTCCTGAAATAATTGGAATATTTTAGATTATTTTTTTGAATTCACCTACATTTTTTTTAATTGACCTTAATTTCTTATTAATTTATCCTGAATTCATTTAAATTCGTTTATACTCTTCTAAATTCACCCAATTGCCAATTCTACTCATTTAAATTGACTTTTTTCGTTTAATTCTTTGTTATCAATTTAATTGAATAAATTTGGAATTCACCCAGAATTCTTGTTATTAATTGAGATCCAAGTGGACCTTTTTTGGATATTAATTTTTTTTTATTCACCCTGCAGACTTGTAAATTGACCTTGAATTTTTCGGCAATTTATCATATTCCTTTGAATTAATTTGAATTCTTATTAATTTATCCTGAAATAATTCAAATTCTTTTGGAATTCTTCTAAATTCGCCCAATTCTACTTAGTTCAATTGACTTTTTTCGTTTCATTCTTTGGCTTCTTTGTATTATTTGCATTTTTTAAAATTAGCTTAAATTCTGTTAAATTATTTCAAATTCTTTTGAATTTCCTTGAATTCTTTTGAATTCATTCCAATTTTCCTGAAATAATTGGAATATTTTAGAGTCCTTTTTTTTAATTCACCTACATTTTTTTAATTAACCTTAATTTCTTATTAATTAATCCTGAAATCATTTAAATTCGTTTGGAATTCTTCTAAATTCATCTAATTCTATACAATTCAATGAATTTTTTTGTTTTAAATTATTAATTTTTTTATTTCGCTTAAATTCTGTTGAATTATTTAAAATTCTTTTGAATTTCCTTAAATTTTTCTGAATTATTTCCAATTTTACTTAAATAATTGGAATATTTTAGATACATTATTTTTATTCACCTACATTTTTTTTAATTACCTCAATTCCTTATTAATTTATCCTAAATTCATTTAAATTCGTTTAGACTCGTCTAAATTCATCTAATTCTATACAATTCAATGGATTTTTTTGGTTTGTAATTCATTAAATTTTTTTTTAATTTGCTTAAATTCTGTCGAATTATTTCAAATTCTTTTGAATTTCCTTGAATTCTTTTGAATTCATTCCAATTTTACTGAAATAATTGGAATATTTTAGATTCATTTTTTTTAATTCATCTACATTTTTTTAATTAACCTTAATTTCTTATTAATTAATCCTGAAATCATTTAAATTCGTTTGGAATTCTTCTAAATTCATCTAATTCTATACAATTCAATGAATTTTTTTGTTTTAAATTATTAA
>JAAAKG020171619.1:10189-53490 GCA_010014905.2 Druon quercuslanigerum
ATTAATTTTTTTATTTCGCTTAAATTCTGTTGAATTATTTAAAATTCTTTTGAATTTCCTTAAATTTTTCTGAATTAATTCCAATTTTACTTAAATAATTGGAATATTTGAGATACATTATTTTTAATTCACCTACATTTTTTTTAATTACATCAATTCCTTATTAATTTATCCTAAATTCATTTAAATTCGTTTAGAATCGTCTAAATTCATCTAATTCTATGCAATTCAATGGATTTTTTTGTTTCATTCATTAAATTTTTATAATTCGCTTAAACTCCGTTGAATTATTTCAAATTCTTTTGAATTTCCTTGAATTCTTCTGAATTAATTCAAATTTTACTGAAATAATTGAAATATTTTAGATTCCTTTTTTTAATTCACCCACATTTTTTTAATTAACTTTAATTCCGTATTAATTTATCCTAAATTCATTTAAATTCGTTTAGAATCTTCTAAATTCATCTAATTCTATACAATTCAATGGACTTTTTGGTTTAATTCATTAATTTTTTTTATTCGCTTGAATTCTGTTGAATTATTTCAAATTCTTTTAATTTTCCTTGAATTCTTCGGAATTAATTTCAATTTTACTGAAATAATTGGAATATTTTAGATTCACTTTTTTTAACTCATCCAATTCTGCTTATTTCAAATGACTTTTTTTTTTTGTTTAATTCTTTTGCTTTTTTGTTATTTTTTTGCATTTTTTTAAATTAGCTTAAACTCTGTTGAATTATTTCAAATTCTTTTGAATTTTCTTGAATTCTTCTGAATTCATTTCAATTTTACTGAAATAATTGGAATATTTTAGATTCATTTTGGTTTAATTTACCTACATTTTTTTAATTAGCGTTAATTTCTTATTAATGTATTCAGAATTCTTTTAAATTCGTTTATACTCTTCTAAATTCACCCAATTCTACGAATTTAAATTAACTATTTTCGTTTAATTCTTTGGCTTGTTATTTTTTACATTTTTTAAAACTCGCTTAAATTCTGTTAAATTATTTCAAATTCTTTTGAATTTACTTGAATTCTTCTGAATTCATTCCAATTTTACTGAAATAAT
This sequence comes from Druon quercuslanigerum, assembly GCA_010014905.2. Lineage (NCBI taxonomy): Eukaryota > Metazoa > Arthropoda > Insecta > Hymenoptera > Cynipidae > Druon > Druon quercuslanigerum. Next base: position 11,262 of record JAAAKG020171619.1, read on the forward strand.
TGGAATATTTTAGGTTCATTTTTTTGTAATTCACCAACATTTTTTTTAATTAACCTTGAAATGTTATTAATTTATCTTGAATTATATAAAACAATTTTAAATTATTTTAAATTCTCTTGATTTTTTTCAACTCTCGATGGAGTTTTATTAAATTTTCTTTTTTCCTTATTCACTCTGAAAATATTTTTAAGGTGAACTTAAACTTTTAGGCACTCAATCAAATCATTTTGAAATCCCCTGAATTCTTCTAATTTCAGTCCAATTTTAGTGAAATCAGTGGAACATTTAAGAATAAAGTTTGTTATCAATTTATTAGAATGAATTTAAAATTCACCCTGAATTCTTATTAATTTATCCTGAATTGACATTAATGCTTTAGAATTCTTTCGAATTTTTTTAATGTGCCAAACATATCTTGGAATTCACTTGATTTCTTTTAAATTCGCCCAATTATACCCAGTTCTATAGATTCTTGTTCTTTCGAATGCAATCTAAATTCTTTTAAACTCACCTAGAATTCTCAGGAATTTGATCCAATTCTTTTCTAAAATTATATCCCTTCAAATTCTTATAAATTTGATCAAAGTCTCTTGAATTTCCATGAATTCTTTTAAATTCACTCAATTCAGATTTGTTTAATTTTTTTTTAATTTACCTTGAAATATTTTTAATTGACCTTAAACTATAGGCACTTAATCAAACTCTTTAAATTCCCCGCCAATTTTACTGAAATCAGTGGAATATTTTAGTTTTTTTTTCATTTCACTTGCATTATAAGAATTTCATCGAATTATTCTCATTTCCCTTCAATTCCTCTAAATTTTCGTCTATTTTTATATGGGTTAAATTTTTTTAAAATTTATCCTGAATTTACTAAGATTCACCTGGAATACTCAGTAGGCTCAGTCGACATTATTGATTGGATCAATTCGTCTTTATTGGTAAAAAATTAATCTTTTTGGTTGAATTCAACTTTCTTTTTATTTAACACTAAAATCTTTTTTGGTTGAAACATCAACAGCTATTAAATTTTTGGTTCAGAATTCATATTTTTTTATTAAAAATTTAAGAACTTGGCTGAAAGTTGACTTATTAATTCAGCCAGCGCTATTGACTGATTAGGCAATTAAAACAACTATTTTGTCATTCGAAATGATTGATTATTCAATAAAAGCAAATTACAATCTTTTTAAATAATTTATTCTGCCGAAGCGAAAAATGTATATATAGTTTATACGTAGTTAAAGAAATGATGTATAAAACAAATGAACGTTGAAGATGGTTAAGAATATACTTGTATTTAAAATAAACTTTACTCAAATAATATGTTAAATGTTGGACTGTTTTTATGTGGTCTTATTTAAAAGGGCAAAGTAGATTGAATCTAAACGAAGAACGAGTTTTTTTTGCATCGTTTATTTGGTCCTTTATTATCGTAAAGATCAAGGAATTACTTTTATGCAGGAAGTAGAAAAGTAATTAAAACGTGGAGGCAGCTCGCGTTTACCAAGAAAATCGAGCATCGTGATTGTGAGCTGTAAAGCGTCAGTTCTCTTATAACAGGTAACTTTTTCAGTGGGCAGGTGGTCTCGATCCAGCACGCGACAAATCAAGCCAAGCCTGAGCTGGTATAAAACTCAAGGCAAATAATAAAAAAACTCACTTTAGAAAAAATACAAATAAAATAAAATGCGGACCTTACAAGCTCACCAACGTATTTGAATGTGCACCACAGAAAACAGAAGGTACGACGCCGACATTCAAGAAAATCGGTGTGTAATTGCAGAAACGAGAATCCAACCAAAAAATACTCACTCTAATTGTTCCAATAAACCCTAATTGTCGACAGACGACGGCTGCGAAAAAAGCAGACGAAATTGGAATTGTTGCTCATAAGTTTATATCAAACGTTCCTCAATCACAGGTGCAAGCTTTGGACTTACCACACTATATTGACACTATTTTACTACTTTTTTACTACTACGATTTTTAAAATTGTCTCAGTTGTTTATTTGTCTCTAGTAGTTTGGAATTTTTAACGAAGAAAGATGAATTCTTAACAAAAAATCTAATAGTTGTATCAGTAGTATACCTATCTCTCACAGCTACACTACTAAAGAGTAATATATAGCAATCTCTCACAGCAATATAGTATTGAAGAGTAGTATAGCTATCTATCAAATATGTACTGCTAAAGAGTAGTAACATTTTCAATTCAAAAAGGAATGTTTTAGTAAAGAAGAATTTTTAATCCATAAAGACGAATTTTCTCTGAAGAAAGACGAATTCTCACAGCTACACTACTTAAGAGAAATATAGCTATCTCTCACGGCAATATACTATTGAAGAGTAGTATAGCTAACTCTCATATCTGTACTACTAAAAATTAGTATAGTTACATCTCACAGCTATTCTACAAAAGAGTAGTATAGCTATCTATCAAATTTATACTACTAAAGGGTGGTAAAATTTGTAATTCAAAAAGTATTTTTTTAGTAAAGAAGAATTTTTAATCCATAAGGACGAATTTTCTCTAAAAAAAGATGAATTCTCACAGCTACACTACTAAAGAGTAATATAGCCATCTCTCACAGCAATATACTATTGAAGAGTAGTATAGCTAACTCTCATAGCTATACAACTAAAAATTAGTATAGTTTTATCTCACAGCTATTCTACGAAAGAGTAGTATAGCTATCTATCAAATCTATGCATATCAAATCCAATCTATCTATATTATATATTAATTCAGACCTATAGTGTCATAACTGTTAATCAAATTAAATTAAATCATTTCCATATAATAGTATTTTTAATTAAACATTATCCACTTTAGGTTGCATTATCCACTGTAGGGAGCCTGTATCTACTGTTTATCGTAATTTAATGATAACTGTAAAAAATAAAATAAAGTAAAAAGTAAAATTTGAGTTTGAAAGAATTCGATAATTGGTCTTTTGGCGGAAGTCGAAAGCCTTGATCAGAGCTAGTAAGATCTGAAGATTTGGGATTCCCCGAAGGCCTTCGATTTGGTCTTGACCTTGATGTTGGACTTTCGAGTTGAGAACCACGACATATGTAACGTGCATCCTGAATGAATCCGATCTCAGCAGCTTTACACACTCGTATTATTTTTGTGCGAGTTTCGCCAAGTCTAAATTTACAACCGTTCGTAGATATAACGATGAGCGGATTGTTTGCATCGGTCAGCAAACACGAGCGAGGCAAGACCATTGCACGTTTTAATTGACGCAAAAAGGCGTAAGTAATTAGTGGCGAACCGTGTGTCGAGAGACTGCAGTCAGAAGCAGGTGAAACATTCGTTAGACTTCGCCGATACAATGGTTAGAGTGGTTACTGCTTAGGTTAGCCAACCCTCAGCCTATAAACTGCCGATAATAATACCACTATAAAAATTAGTAGTATAACTATCTCTCTCAGCTGTACTACTAAAGTTGCAATTCAAACCTATTCAAATTAGCCCTAAGAAATTTTTCAAGACTTTCTAGACCTGTCAAATTTATAGATGTTTCAAGGGGCTTTTACGAATTTCTAGAGAACTTTAGGGAATAAAATTAATTTTTTCAAGGTATTTCCAAATTAGTAGTATAGCAATATCTTATTATAGCTATACTACTAAAGAGTAGTATAGCTGTCTCTCAAAGCTATACTGCTAAAGAGTGTTATACCTATATATTATAGTTAGACTACTAAAGTTGCCATTCAAACCTATTCAAATTAGTCATAAGAAATTTTTCAAGATTTTCTAGATCTTTCAAGATTTCTAGGTGTTTAAGGGGTTTTAATGAATTTCTGGAGAACTTTAAGGAAAAAAATAAATTTTTTAAAGGGATTTCTAAATTAGTAGTATAGCCATATCCTACAGTTATACACTGAAAAAATGGTTAGTTGAGTCAACTATTTAGTTATTAAGATATGTTACTGCTCTTTTATTAGTTCTTACAACAATTCCATTAGTTGCACTGACTATTTAGTTAGTACTAGCAACTAAGTAAATGTTTATCCCGAATAAGAAAATATCAGCACCATATCTTACAAACTGAATAGTTGGCCCAATTAACCATTTTTTTCAGTGTACTACTATAGAATAGTATATCTGTCTCTCAAAGCTATACTACTAAAGAGTAGTATATTTATCTATTTTTTTACATTTTCTTGAAAAATATTGTTGAGATTCTTCGCTGATTGGGTAAAATAAAATTCCGCCATCTCAAAGAATCATAAGCACAGAAAAAGGTAAATATTTCCATTTTAAATAAGAAACTGTGGAATGGAACCAAAAGGGACGAATTTCAATCATAATAGTTGAATCCTAAACCAAAACAAATTAATTCTGTAAATAGAATTTTTAAGAAGAAAGGTGAACTTTCTTCAAATGTTTGACTAAATATTATTTGCATAATTTTTCGTTTTTAAATTATTTAAACTAAAAAATAATAATTTTTTAAATAAAAAAGATCAATTTCTCATGTTTATGTCATGGACATGTCTACCTGTGAGTTTAATTTTGTACCAAATAGTTCGGCATTAAAGGTTTTAAGTAAAAAAGGTGAATTATCTATAAACCAGTTAAATTTTAAACCAAAGAATGTGAATTTAAAAAAACAGATGAATTTTCAACATAAAGATTAATTATTTACTAAAAAGATCAATTCTTAACAAAGTGGATGAATTTTAAACGAAAAGCTTATTTTTTAACCTATCAGTTGAATTTCCATAAAAATAGTTCAATTATAAGTCAAAAATTAATTTTTAATATTTAAAAAATCCAATTAAGATGAAGAACCTTTAAATAAACAAAAAAAGTTAAATTTTAAAAAAAGTAGTTCAACTTTCAACCAAGGATTTGAATCCTTCATCTAAAAATATCAATTTTTAACAAAAAATATAATAATCATTATTTCAACAAAAAAAGATTTTCAATTTTAAAATAAAAAAAACAGTTATATTTACCTGACGAAGACGAATTTTTTACAGTTCGGCAAATTTAAGCGCAGTTTTTATTTAGATGTTAAATATTTTTTCCTTAAATATATATTTAATTAATTTAAAGACTTATCAAAATTTAAAAAAACAAATTTGTCTTACTTTTTCTAAAATGAAAAAACCTAAGCTTCTATTTTAGACCAAATTGAAATATTATAAAAAATGGTCTTTTTTTAATTTAAAAAATAAAATAATTTCTTTATTTCATGGTGCTTTTTAAGTTTTAGCAATATTTATGGAAACAGAAGATTTCCAGAAACGTAAAAAATATTCTGATCTATGTAAATATAAACATTACGAGAAGTTTTTCAACATATCTTACTACCTACAATTTATTGTTTCTTAAATTATTTAACTTGCTTAAAACGCTTTTAGGAATGTTACTATTTAAACATTTGGTATTATATATATTTAAAATATTTTATACATTTGAGATTTTTTTAAAGAGACATTGAATTGAATTTATACTTATGGAATTTAAAATTTTGTCTACATATACGTTAATGGGTTTATACGATTTCCAAAAACTTCTAGATATTTAAGGGGTTTCCACAAATTTCTAGAGAACTTTAGGGGAAAAATTTGTTAAAAAGAATTTCTACGGATTTCAACAATGTCAAGGAATATGAGGGATATAGGAAGGTTCACAGATAAAAAATTGGCTGATATACATTTTTAAAAACTTGATGTTCTTACTATTAGAAACTCGTTCTTGCGCTGAACATTTGGTCTGGTGTCCAGTTGCAATATTTTTTGCAAGGCTACGTAAATTATCGAAGATTGATGAGCCTGATTTTAATAATAAAGAAACGCTTTCAGAGAAAAAGTTCAATTCAACCAGTCCCATAACACGCGAGCAATTCAGGGATTTATGGACTATTACGATGCTGTACGCCATATTGTCTTGATTAACCGGATTTCTTTCCTTAATTGGATGGATAGAGAGTTGGGCATGACATAAATATTATCGATCAGGAGGCCCTTAGCTACAAAATATCAAAGAGACAGCGAGTTCGGCATGATCCCTGAGCGTTGTGCCAAACAGTCCTCTGTGGTCGCTGTAAGTCTGATCTGCCATGAAAAGCAACGTACGATGCAACAAAGATGGAAAAGTTTAGACATGGATATTATTGTTCCGGGGGTCCTAAACTACAAAATATCCAGGGGGAAAAGTTCGGAATGATCCCTGAGCGTGGTGCCAAACAGTCCTCTGTGGTCGCTGTAACTCTTGTCATCTGCATGGAAAGCGATATACGATGTAACATCGGCGGAAAAGTATCCTTTTCTCGACCTTTAGACATGGATATTATTATTGGGGGGGTCCTAAAGTACAAAATATCCAGGGACAGTGAGTTCGACATGATCCCTGAGCGTGGTGCCAAACAGTCCTAGAGGGTCCGTGGAACTCCTCTAATGTGCATGAAACGGTAACTTGGGTAAAACACCCACGAAAAAGTATCCTTTTCTCGACATTCAGGCAAGGATATTATTTTTTGTCGCAAATTACAAAATATAAAAAGAAAAGAGAGTTCGGCATGATCCCTGAGCGTGGTGCCAAACAGTCCCAGAGGGTCCGTGGAACTCCTCGAGTATGAATGATGCGTTAACTTGGATACAACACCCACGAAAAAGTATCCTTTTCTCGACATTCAGGTAAGGATATTATTTTTTGTCCCAAATTACAAAATATAAAGGGAAAAGAGAGTTCGGTATGATCCCAGAGCGTGGTGCCAAACAGTCCTAGAGGGTCCGTGGAACTCCTCTTGCGTCCATGAGAAGTGACATTTGGTCCCTCCTATCTCGAAACCTGGCGTTTTTTGGCCCCAGTGTCTAAGGACTTTATTTGATCGGGATATTTTAAACTAAATTATACTACAGTTTCAGCCAATTTTACCGGGACCATATTTACCATAGATGATGTGTGCGGACTCCTTTGAGATACAGTATCAAAATTCATTAATCAATCATAGCAATCTTTTTTTTTACATTTTTATGTTCTTAATTGACAATGCAAGGTTTTTGGCTTAAATTTGATAAATTTATTCATAATAATTTATTATGAATAAACTTCTGAAGACTCTGAGTAGAGTTATCTTTTGTGAAAAAATCCCAGTTGAGAGTAGTCAGCAAATCTGAGATTCCTGGGATTCACGTTGCAGAAAGATTGTCAAGTAGGCGAGGAGAAATTTTAATCCCTTCTTAATGCGGAGGCTTGAAATTCTTTGTCAAAGTCAAACTATTTTGGTAGCAAGCTCATTTCTTTATTTAAGAATTTAACGATATTTTTGAAAATTCACTTTTTTGTTTGGTTAAAAATTGATGTGAAAATTCAACTATAGTTGAAAATGTTTGTAATTTTTTAAAGGTTCATTTTTCTTATCAGAAATTTTTTATTTTAGTTGAAAATTTTTTGGCTGCATGAGTAACTATTTTGTTGAAAATTCGTTTCTTTGGTTAAAAAATTATTTTTTTTATCTAAAAATTTAATTGTTTCGTCATTGGTTTCAATTTGTCTTTGTAAGTTAAAAAATTGAAGTATTTTTTTTCTTATCTATTTTTCCATGGAAAATTAAAATTTTTTCTTAAAAATTCATCTTCTTGCTTGAGAATTGAACTATTTTGTGAAAAATAACTATTTTGTTGGAAATTCGTTTTTTTGTTGTTTGAAATTAATTTTTATCTGAAAATTGAACTATTCATGTATTTTGTTAAATATTCGAAAATTTTGGTAATTATATTAATTAGAAAATTTATTTTTTTTGATTAAAATTCAAAAACTTGTTTGAAAATTGAGTAACTTTGTTAAAACTTCATTTTTTTGCTGGAGGTGTATATTTTAAGTTGAAAATTCAAGTATTTCGTTGATAGTTTAATATATTTCATTTCAATATATGGAATAGAAAAATTCACCTTTGGTTGAAAATTTAGCTATTTTGTTGAAAATTCGTTTCTTTTTGGTGCAAAAAATAAATTATAACTTGAACATAACGCTTTTTTCTGAGATTTTTATTTTAGTACGGAATTCTATTATTTCGTTGGAAATTCAAAACTTTTATTACAAAGTCCTGCTTTTTAGTTGAAAATTTATCTTTTTCGGTAGAAAATTAATATTCATTGTTAAAAATGTATGTTTTTGGTTAAAATTAAATTATTTTTGTTAAAAATTAATCAGCGTTGCACAAAATGTTACAACTTTGTGAAAAAGTCAGTTCTTTGGTTGAAAATTAACTTTTGGTTACAAATTAAATTAAATTAAATTTAAAATTGTTGAAACTCTATTTTTTAGGGTTACACTTTGCACTACATTTATCGAAAATTAAACTATTTGCTTAACAATGCACTATGGTCAAACGTCATTGAAAGTTCGTTTATTTTTTTATTACAAATTTTTTTTTTATTCAAAATTCAAATATTTGGGTAATTATGTGTTTCTTTTGTTTAAACATAAAACTCTTATTGAAAATTAATTCTTTTGAGATCATCATTTTTGTTGAAATTTCATTTCTTTGGTTGAAAATTAAAATATTTGGTTAAAAATCCATACTTTTGTTGAATTTTATTGATATTTCATATATTACATTTTTTGTTGAGCATTCCTAGGATTTAGTTAAAAATTAATCTCTGTAGTTGACAATTTAACCATATCGTTGAAAATTCGATTTTTTTTGTTGAAAATTTGTATTTTAAATAAAAATTGATCTTTTCTAGTTAAAAATTTATGATTTTTGGTGAAAAATACAACTGTTTGGTTGAAAGTTCAAGTATTTTATGGAAAATTCGGTTTTTGGTTTAAAATTTCAACATTTTATTTCAAAATTCGAGTATTTTATTGAAAATTTTTATTTTTGGTAGAAAACTAATCTTCTTTTGTCAAAATTCGTCTTTTTTGTAGAAAATGAATCCTCCTGGTTGAAATTTTATCTTTTTGTTTGAGCATTCAACTTTTTTTATTGAAAAGGCTTTTGTTTTCTTTGAATTATACTGGTTGAAAATTCTAATTTTTCATTGATTATTACATTTTTAAACTTAAAACATAACTGTTCTATTTTTAGTTTAAAACGTATATTTAATATTTGATCATTCTACTATATGTTTGAAAATTCATGTAGTTCGCAAATTTAACCGTTTTGTTGAACATTCGTTTTTTCTATTGAAAATTAATTTCTTATTGTAGAAAATTCGTCTTTTTTGGTCGAAAATTAATGTTCTTTGTTGAAAATTCATGTGTTTCATAGAAAATGTAACTACTTCCTTTAACCCTTAGCTTGCACACGGGGTCCAAAATACCCCAAGGCGTTTTTGAACAAAGATTTTTCAAAGTTTCCGCTAGAATTGCCTCTGTTTTTTTAATATTTAAACAATGATTTAACATTGTAAAACTGTAAGAATGTTTAGAAAAGATGTCAAGCAACCTACACAAAAATGTTCGCATGAAAATGTTCAAAAACAAAAAAGATATAAACGTTTTTTCACGCTGGGGTCCGAAATACCCCATGTGCAAGCTATGTAATTATTTTGAGGTGTGCAAGCTGAGGGTTAAAGTGGAACTGCTTTGTTGAAAATTCATTTTTTGGTTGGAGATGGCTCATTTTAGTTGAAAACTCAACTATTTGTTGAAAATTCAACAATTCGGTTAAAAAGTAATCATTTTTGGCTTTTGGTTAAAAATTCACGTGATTCTAGGTATAAATTTTAGATAAATTTAGAATTCTCTTCTTGCTTATTTAATTAACGCGTTCGTTCCGAAACATCGCTCTGACACAGGTCGTTTATCAATTTCTCTAGCAATCACCCCAGGCGAGGAGCTTCACAAAGTCATAATTTTTCATAAATCAGAACAAAAATATGCAAACTTTGCTGGAAATTTTTCCCATTTAATTTCATGTTTGTCAGAAAAGAATCTCCTCACTAGTCCAAACATGATTTCGCGGTATGGACTTTGGAGCTGATCCGCAGAGTTCACGAATATAGTTCAGGTTTCGACTTTAGTGTATAAGGAAAGTGCTTCTGTGCCCTCAAGGAGGAAGGAAGTGCTATCTTTAGGGCGCCACGAGATACAGGGAAGCAGAGAAAGGGAGATAAGTTAAAAGGAAGAGAAGCAAAAAAAAAAAGAAAAAGAAAAAAAAGAGTGGCAAAGAGGAGCCAAAGCCTTGCTTGCTTGCTTGCTTCTTCTTGTTCCTTTCGGTCTAGCTGCTAGCATCCGAGTAAGTTATTTGAAGTGCTGCTGCATGTGCCGGCGATTCGTATTTCTTCAGAGAAAATTATTAATGAATTATTCACTTCAGTAGACCATTTCTTTTTATTTCGTCTCCATCAATTATCTCGCTGGACATTCCTCTCTCACAAGAAACAGTAATTCAATTTAAAAATATTTCTTAAACTATTTAGAGATTTTAGAGAGTGGCCCTAGGTCAGGGAAAACCTGAAAATCGGGGGAAAGTGAGGGAATTTCTGTAAGAGGCACTTTAAATAACTGACAAGGATAGTCAATTTTTTATTATTTTATTTTAATTTGAAAAATGAAAAATTTGTCAGGGGAAAATCAGGGAATTCAGAAAATGTTTCTCGACCACCCTGATACAATATTCTTGGCAGTATTGGATTTTTGTTTTAATTATGTTTCTTTTTTCTGCAGTCGCTTTCTCCTCACTTTCTACCTCCTGGCGGTAGACAATTAACTTTTTTTTTAAATTTATCTCTGGTTGAACATTAATTCTTTAAATAAAAATCCAACTATTCGATTTCCAAATAAAGATTCATCAATTTAGTTGAAAATTTATCTTATCGATTAAAAGTTAACTACTTTATTGATGATTGATCGTTTTTAATTAGAAATTCAACTTCATGGTTCGAAAAAAAATTTTTGATTGAAAATTTAACTATTTAGTTCTAAATTCGTTTTTTTTGTTTTGTTTAAAATTGGTATTTTTAACTGAAAATATAAAATTTCCATTTTTAATTGACGATTAATCTTGTTTATTTCAAAAATGTTCTCTTTAGTAGAAAATTAATATTTAAAATAACAATTTAACTTTCATTTCTAAATGAAGATTCCTCAATTTAGTTAGAAATTTATCTTATCGATTAAAAGTTGAACTACTTTGTTGATGATTGACCTTTTTAAATTTTAAATTAAGTTTTTTAATTAATACATTGGTAGCAAATTTTTTTTTTATTGAAAATTTAACCATTTTGTTTTAAATTCGTTTTTGTTGTTTAAAATTGGCATTTTTAAATGAAAATAAAACTTTTATTTTTAATTGAATATTAATCTTTTTTATTTAAAAATTGTTCTCTTTGGTAGAAAATTAATATTTAAAATAACAAATTAACTATTCCATTTCCAATTAAAGATTCATCAATTTAGTTGAAAATGTATCTTATCGATTACAAGTTGAACTACTTTGTTGATGATTGATCTTTTTTAATGAGAAATTTAACTACATTTTTAGACATTTTTTTTTATTGAGAATTTAACCATTTTGTTCTAAATTCGTTTTTGTTGTTTAAAATTGGTATTTTTAAATGAAAATATAACTTCTATTTTTAATTGAACATTAATCTTTTTTCTTTAAAAATTGTTCTCTTTTGTAGAAAATTAATATTTAAAATAACAATTTAACTAATCCATAAATTTATCTCTTCGGTTGAAAGGTAAACTATTTTGTTGATAATTGACCTTTGTTAATTAGGAATTAAACTACTTTGTTAAAAACTTATTATTTTTTAGTTAAAAACTATTTTTTGGTAGAAAACTAATCTTCTTAATTGGAAATTTCCTCTTTTTTTTGCTTAAAAATAAAACTGTTTAGTTGAAAATGACCTCTTTTGCCCAAATGTAATATTTTTAAAATGTAATCAACTGTTTCAGAGACAAGTTGTCTCTTGGCTTGAAAATTTGACAATTTAGATGAATTTTTTGTCTATGTCGACTGAAAACTCATTATCTGTTGAAAATTCATCTTTTAGGTAAAAAATTCCCTTCTGGGTTTAAAATTGAACTAATTTGTAAAAAATTTTATTTTTTGTTCGAAAACTTTAGTATTTAGTTGACAGTTCAATTGTTTTGCTGAAATTTCTTTTTTTTTGTGGTAATAATTAATCTGTTTTTTTTTTTAAATTTATCTTTTTTGGCAGAAGTTTCATCTTATTTGGTTAAAAAATCAGCTATTACATTTTTTGAAATTCAACTTTTGAAAATTTGGTTTAACTCTTTGATTGAAAACCTAATTATTTTTTTAAAAATGTTGTCTTTTGGAGTTGAATATCTAAATATTTTCTTGGGTTGAAAATTCATCTTTGGATGTAGAAATTGCAAGAATTCCATTGAAACTTCAATTATTTTGTTGAAAATTTAACTAATTGTTTAAAAAATAATCTTTTTTTGTTTAAAATTGAACTGTTTTGTTGAAAATTCGTTCTTTTGGATTGAAAAATCATCTTTTATTTTGCAAAATTAATCTTTTTTGGTTAAAATAAATACATTTTAAACTTTGAAATAATAACCGGCAATTGTTTCATTCCGTTTATAAAAGATTCTATGTTAAAAATGTTACAAAAAGTGAAAAACTGATCAGGAAAAAAGCAGGGAATTTAAAAAATGAATTTTTTCGACCACCCTCTGTTTAGTTTCTGTTAACATAATTAAATTCGCTGAAATTCCGAGATATTTTCTGTTGTGTACATCTGTCGTCATCTCTTTGATCTTAAACTGAATCTATATTCGTTCTTTTCCATCGAGAATTCACTGATATTTCGCTAACGACTTCTTCACGCGGATTGTCTCTCTTTGTTTCTCCTTTTTATTTTCCGTCTCTGTTTTTCGCGCTTTAAAGAAGCCTCTTTGGACACGTGTTTGTTTTAGATACGCGGCCATTGACTTCTAGCAGACGACACTGTTAGTACATATTTTCGGGGGGGCCAACCTTGCTCTCTCACACTTACGTATCTCATTCTATGCTTACATTTTCATATACTCGTTTTATTCAATGACTGCAGACTTGAAAGACGAAGTCCATTGCTTGTCTAATCCCACGATTGTGCATTCATTTATTATGATGCGTAGAAATTTTATCACATAATTTAAGCCAGAGACCTTCAGGGAAAAAGATACTTTATTTCAATGTTTGATCAAATTGGATTCACGTTTTAGTATCGATTATTTGTAAAAGTAAGAAAATAATCCAACGATAAAATATCAAGAAATTCTTCTGTTACTTTTTCCGTCTAAGCTTGAACGAGTTCCCCCTCTTTTCAGATTTTCGTGGCCCGGTGAGTATCCGTCCCGCAGGGCACAAATCTGAAATTGTTAGATTTTTAATTAAACCTGTTTTATTTATTATACATATTTATTTTGATAATGAATAATGAGATTTCAAAGAATTTTTAAGGATTATAGAAAATATCAAGAGATTAAAAAATATATAAGCATTTTGAAATGATTTTGTAATGTTTCAAAAGATTACAAAGATTTCAAAATTTTCTACAATTTTTTACGAATAGGATTTCAGAGGATATTTTACAAGATCCAAGAAATTTCGGTTTTCAAAAACGTCAAGGGATTTTAGAGAATTTCGAAGAATTTCTAGAGATCTCAAATGAGTCCATGGCCTGTGATTTTATATTCTATTTTTGTACATTCCCGAGATGAAGGAGATAAAGGCTGCATGTGGTATAGAAAAATGTATAGGATACCGCGAGCATATTTTTCTTTTTTTGATTCGCGGTCCCCTCATCTTACATCCGGTGTTCCGGGGTCAATAAGCGCCAGTTTATCGGTTAGAATGAAGAGCACATAGAGGAGGGAGAGGGGAGAGAATAAACGAGGAGGTGAAGGAGGAAGAGAAAAGAGCCAAAGATGTGGTAGAAAGGAAAAGACAAAAAAGAACAAGAGAGAATCATCTCTCTATGGAGGAGAGTTGGATGTATCATAGGCATCGTGGAGATATTACATTGCCAAGGCGCCATTAATCTCCAAACGAGCGGATATTATTTTAATTCTCGAGTCTCGAGCGAGTCTCTACCGAGAATTGCGGTCCTTTGTGTCCTGGACCGACTCCCAGAAAATAAAAGTGACCGAGTGATTTAATCTATCGCGAAAAAAGATCCTCGCTCTTCTGTCTTTCCATACTGGTCCACACGGAAAGGCACTTCATATCACTGTTTCGTAAAATTAGTAGGTTTATAGTTGAAAGTCTCTAAAGGAGGGAAATATAAGAAATCATTTCAGTCTTTATGCATCTAATTAACCAATCCGTGGGAAAAAAAAGGTTCACACAAATAATTGCAGAATGAATCATGTAGATGCAGTACCCGTTGTCAGGCAGAATGTTGCTGATGGTTGCATTAGAAGTGCTCAGTTTTCTCGGCTCATCCGTTGTCATGCAACTCGCTGAACTTTGTACTTACACGAGACTCAGATAAAGGGTTTGTTATCTATTTACACTCGACAGAGAGGAATTTCATTGAGGAACATACTCGGAATGCGACGATAGTAAAAGTATCAAATTCAGAGCGAGGTTCAGGAGACAATCGTTGTCATTGTAAACGGTTTCGAGTACATTTGCATAAAAGGCTCTTTCGGGTCTGCGTCATGCCGGATCATAATATGAAAAGCAATAAAAAAGAAGAGACCCTGGTATTTCTCATGCCTCATACTAGCTAGACCACTAAACACTAGAGTCTAGACACCTCTCCTAAAATATAATATTGTCAAATGTTCTGCTAAATTTTCAAAATTTGTTCTTATCATTTGAATTTGAGTCCCTTTCAAGTCAGGACCTATCTTAACGTGCGTGGGTCCGATCGTTTTGTTCGGCAAACTAACCTACCCGCCTGAGTAATCCATTGTGTTTGTCGTTCTCTCTTTGCTCGCTCTCACGCTGAGAGAATCAAATGAGTGCGAGGGAGAGAGAGAAAAATGAGAGGGTGATTCCAAAATGAAGGGAAACGAGAGGATCGAATCGGATGGAAGAACGAGAGGGAGAGAAGTATGCCACAAGGCCAACCATACGATTCTTACTTTACTCTTTGCGAAGCCGAAAGCCTTATGGATCGAGATGCCGAATTATACCCTTACTGACGACCGACAAACTGCTCCAATTTTATTCAGTCGAATCCTCTTCATCCTCTTGAATCGCGATAATGAGAATTTGATATCGATTCCTAAGATTCAAGTAGCGAAGAATCGGCAAAAAGTTGAGAATGTCCGTCAATCAACCTTATCAGATATGTACTTATTTGGTATGCAATGCATCCCCTTATTAAAACCAGGGAATTCATTCTCAAGGAATCTCACAAATTTGTGATGAAGATTCTAGCAGCGCATTCAGTGGTTCTGAAAGTAGTAATTGGTGATTGATTTAGGGTCGTGGAACGGTGATATTAAATTGGAGTGCTTCGGTGCGACTAAATATTAATTTATGAACCTAGTCGTGCCATAACCGCCATTTTCGAAGCATCGGCATTCAGAACGACTCGGAATGTGCAACAGGAACCTGTTCTCATTCCCGTTCCTGACCCATTCCTGCAACCTAAATATTTCATTATTTCCCCAGTGTGGAGCTGGTGCGTTCTCCATAGGAAAGAAAGACAGAAAAGAGGACCCAAATTGATGGTCACGGTATCATGAAAAGAGGTGATGAAGCTGATTTTGGGTTATGCTTGAGAGAAAATTAATCAGGGATACTTTTCTTGTCCCACGGTCCGTTTGTTTAAAAATTATACTTTTCTAACATGATGCAAACTTTAAATCGTAAGTACTTTTTCTTGTAAGATATAAAGAAAGGTTACAGATGTTTTTTGTTCCAATAACAGAATGTTTGACAATACCCAAACATCTGTTAGACTGATGATTAGGCATTGAGTGAAATTCCTCAAAGTAGCTGAAAACATATTAAAATAGAAATCTCTTATTTCTTAATTTGGCAGAATATCACAAGAGTACGAATAAGTCTTAAAGAAGTGTTTTGATCAGAGACCACTTTCTTCCGTAGCTGAGTCATTCTGCTGAATGGTCCTTCCTTTATAGATTTAGAACCATAAATACCCACAGCATCTTCAATATCAACACTTATAGAACTCGGAATTGACGTTTGTGAATTGATATGACTTTAACAAAACAACTGCAGAAAGTCTGAATTGAATTCACTAACTTCGCTGCTGAAATAGCTCTTCTCTAGAAATAATCAATAGGCGACATTGTAGATCAATGTCTAAACATAAGTTTGGTCGATCACTTTCAATGAAGACAAGTCCAACAAGAGAGCTTAATGATATCTGAATGTAATTTTACACTGTAGCAATTCTTACTCATTTTTAAAGTTGCCAATATTCATATAAATATCTGCAACAAACCAAAAACATCATTTCGACTAATAATTGAACATCGAGATGAATTCTGCGCAACAGCTAAAGTCTCCCTGAATCAAATTTTCTTATCCGCAAAGAATCCTCTCTTATTCCAAATCATCCTAACCTATTATTTCATCTCCAACAGTCTAGTTCTAGGTCCTAGGAGCTTAGATGCTACAAATCTTGAACTGAACAAGCATTTCCGAATTCGGTACATGGGTCTTACACGAAAGGGTTCGGGGCAAAGCTTCAAAGGCACACGTACTTTATGTTCATCTACCTGGTTAGCATAGTTTTCGTTGAGGGGAGCGGGAGAGACCTTGAATCCTACTTGCTCTGCCGGGTGCCGGCTAGTACTGACCCACTATAAAGGCACTTGCCATCTTGCTCGTTCTCCAGGACAATCCGCTATTACCCTCTCCCTCGGGAGAGGAGAGCCTGCTAACCTACTCTCTTACCCGCATCCACCGGCTCCCTAAAACTCGCTTGGTTTAGTTTAGCCCCGACTACACTTGGTTCTAACCACTTTCCTCTCTTTCTCTCCCTCTCTATTTTATCCACCCCTCTCTTTCACTCTATCGCCCAGTGGCGTAATCAGAACGACAGAGACACGAATTATAGATCAGGATTCCAGAGATTCCCTAAAAACCGACACAACTCGTCCTGGCACGTTTCCGGTTGATTTTTTTTTTCGTTTCCGACCTCAAGTGGTTTGCGGATTTAAGAAGAAATGGTCGTATGGTTAAGATGATATATGAATACGTTATAGCATTTTAATTTATAGAAGGGGACGTAGTTCGGATCTATGGATCCGGAAGAATTATCAGCATTAGGCTTTTTGATACAATATATTTAGCTACATCTAGAAATGAAGAACATATAAAACAAACAAAAAGCATTTTTGAAACTTTAAATTAAGAATCAATATGAATTTCACATGACAGTTAAAGTCTTTCTGGATCTAAATTTCTCATCCTCCTTTTTGATTTTTGGGCCTAAATTATTTACGAAAGAAAGGAATACGGAAACATTCAGAGAAATCCAAAGATGTCCAACAGAAGCCTCTTTCTGTATCTTTTACACGAATTACATTACTTCGTCAGAGTCTCTTATTAATTTTTTTATCGTGTTCTATCAAAGTTTCTTTTTTTGATACGCTACTGCTTTTTTCCCTCCTACTACACCCATATGTATTCTAAGTATGCGTCCGTTAGATTCTGGTGCACGTCTCTGCAAGAGTATTGTGCTTTTGTGTATATGAGTATTACCCCACACACACACACTTTTTGGCGAGAAACATGTGTAGTCTTTACGCGTTTAGAACACGGGTACGAATAGGATTTTTTGAATGTTTGGGTGCATGCACGCATAGTGCGTGAATCTTACTACCGCTTAGAGATGTCCGTATTGGAGAGGGAACACCACCTAGCATAGCAACTGCTGTTTCTGCATTTCTTAGCATCGCTTGGCCCATACGTCGCCGGTATATTTTAGGCATATAACGGGTGTGCACATTTTAAAAAAGAACATTTCTTTTGCATTCAAAAGAAGCAAAAACAGTATTTTTTACACAGTGCAAATATAGCAGTGAAACAAAAATGAATATAGGGTAAAGAGTGCTGAGGATCAATTACCAACCCAGTGCGATTTGATTACTTTAAACATAGCAAAGATTTTTCTAATAATTTTAAAATAGCTTCTAATTCCCGAGGGCCCGTAGACTTCTACATCTTATCCCCTTTTTCTCCTCATATCTTTTGTCCAAACCTGACCACCATGGATGAAAAGGCGATGAATATTTGTACAATAACCGGCAAGAAGCTTGTATGTTTATAATCAGGATTCGGGAGTAGACCAGTATCGCGATCCTGAAAGTTAGATGTATTCATAACTGATTGTTGAGCGTTATTTACATTAATACTCCTACCATGTTTCTCAAAACTCGTCTTGTATCTCAGTATATTTCTTTCTTTGGAATTTGTTTGTTGACCAATCTTGCGGCATTGTTGTCGGCCCCGTGTTTAGTTAACTACGGCATTATATTCTTTAAAATAAAAATTCTTTCAAATTATCCTTATAATCCCTTCTTATAAAAACTCGTTAAGAATACTTTTTGTAGATTATTTTAATTACTTGTGGTGAAAAAAACTTGTCTAGTTATGAAATTTTTACAAGCTAAAAGTTTCTTAGGGAATTTTTTTCCCCGTGAAACTTCAGCCCTCAGTGTAAGGGTAACCCGAAGCAGCATTAATCTTTTTGGGTGAGACGTTACATTTTACGCAATTCTGATTGCATTTTAAACCACAAAGGTTCTGATCCTCGGGCATTTTCCATGGTGGCTATAAAAAATCACCATGCGAAAGAAGTAGAGATAAAATGGTTCGTTTAGGGGGCCTTATTATGACAAAAATCTGTCTCGTTTATATTTTTATTGCTGATTTAGATTTCTTATTCTCTAAACTTGAAATAGTCAAAAGTAATAAAGAGTCGGAATTTAGATTATTAAATTTTTTTATTGAATTAGTTAAACGTTACTGTCTTAATTCAGTTCGTAATTTTGATTAAAAAATGGTCTATTAAAGAGTTAAATGAATCATTATTTCAAACTAACCAAAAAAATTAATTAAAATACATTCATCCGGACAAATATTTTTAATTAGGTCGAAGTCTGTATACAAAAACATTAAAATTATGGTGTTTAATGACTAAAAGCATTTGAAAATACGATTTTTGTGTAACTTGATGTTGTAAAAGTTTTGGTTTATTATTCAGTAACTTTTTTCTGAGGCATAAATTGCAATTATTTCTGGCAAGATGAAATAAAAAAATAACTTGGCATTTTACCCGGTTAAATTCAGAGATGAATTTAAATCCAGCTAAAAATTTTCTGTACTGGATTTAAGGTAGTCAAATTTTGTAGTTCAGATATTGACTTCTTAATAAATTCAGAAAAATTGCAAGCTGTGTCTAACAATTTTAAGGATTTGTTTTACTGTGAACAACTTCGTGTCTCTAATTATAATTTAAAACAAATAACTATGGATATCAAAGTTTGCTTTTTTTAGGAATGAAGTAGAATTAATTAAGTTTAAAGCATAAAGAAAGACAATAATTTCACTATTCATTAGTAAAGTTCAACTGTGAATGCCAAACTTTTACTAGATCAGATTGAGACGTTGTTAAATTGATGGCAAGTCTTATTTTCTCACCATAAAAAAAATATTTCAGGAAATGCTTCTGGTATTAAAAGAAGACGAGGAAAAAACAGTCTCGAGTCATACTAAATTGATTTACTAGTGAGATCCTGAAATAATTTGTTTTACATTGAAAACATCAGCATCAGGTTATCGGATTCAAAATCAGAAGATCTTGTGTCTAAAATAATACCTGAAAAAAATGATAACGTAAAAAATCGGGAACTCTACAGTTTACCATGCTCTTTCTTTGTGTGTTCTGTTACTTGAATGGAAATAATTTCATTTGAGCTTGTTGAGATTCGATCGTTATTGATTCTTGTATTATTTCTGAGAATTAAATTAAATACCAAGTTTTCAAATTTCGACCGAGAAGTGGGTCAATTTGTTACGGAAAACCATTGCATTTAAAATTCATAACTAAATTCGCATCTTCCTATACGTGGATTAAAATTGTTTTCCATCACTGCGACGAATGATACTTTTGGATCAAAATGTGATGCCTTAAAATATTTAGTGTGATGTTGATGTAAGTTTTGGCTTTAGGGACGAATAAATGGTTGAAATTTCTAAAAGTTCTGCCTTTGAATTGAAATTTGAAGAGGATGTTACACCTGAAGAGGCAATTCGATACATTGTGAAACATTGTTTAAAACTGGAGGAACTGCCCCATTCACCCCATCGCTGTCATACTCAGCACCCCTGTTTTGAGGATAGGCGCTACGAAAGAAATCGACCGTAAAATTTCTCGTTGGTTTTTTTCTTGGTCTCGATATACGAGTCGAATTAGGATCTCGTCGACGATCCTGCATCGAGGTGGACATTTTGACGCGAATTGGCTTTTGCATAAAACCTGTTATACTGTCGCAAATCCACTCGTAAGAACACTTACGAATATTATTATTGTTACTATGGGGGCTGGTTTAGACATGAAGGGGACATTTGACGCAGGACATACTAAGTAGCCATCTAGAGCCTCTCAACCTTATTCAATTTTTCTGTTCTTCGGTCATTCTTGCTTTCCTCTCACCCCTTTTATGTCCGCCCGCCCCTCATAAACCTGCAGGAAACGATGCAACATACATATGTGTATTTTTCTCTCCCCTTTCCTCACTCCATTTTATCTTCGTTCCTCCAACAAGCATGTTTCATACTTATATGCGTATTTTTAATTCATTCGCATTCCCAAGCTAGTTCACCCGGTAACTCAGATCCATATACTTTTCATTGTACCAAGCATTCTGCTGCATTTAATGGACTCCTCGCGAACAATTCTGCCACTCGCCACACGCCATTGTACCTTTTCTATATACGTATACACGATTACAAGCATAAACCCACACCCATTTGTTCTTATGAATGTGTGGAGTAAGCATCGTTTTCTTTTTTTCTTTTAGTAGCCTCACTTTGAATGTAATCGTGCCCGTGCCGCACATGTCCCGCGAAACTACTCGAAACTTCGAGATTGTTATCACTCGCCGAAACATCCGCACAAAGAGCTCTAGGACCAGTAATATTGTCTTAGAAATCTCCTGTAGCCAGTTTGCATGGATGGAGATAAGACATTTGTGAGATGTGGTTATTATGATCAGCTCATTTTGTTGTTGAAAGATACTCAAAATTCAGATATTCAATAAGTTCATGCTTTCAAAAAGCAATTGCCAGGAGAAATCACTAAAGCTGATGGTATCGATTTGATTTGCAACTGAATTATGTTTATTCATATTGATACATATTTTCCAATCAATTGTAAAACGTTTTAGCAAAAACGATACCTTTAGTTTTTCTGTAAATTTTACTTCACAAGTCTTGGCTTTTGTAATTCCAACATTCTTAGTTTGTACAAACAATTTTAGCACTATACCATACCTTATATGTTTTATTGACTGTCTTTGTTTAAGAAGAATTTTTTTGTTAGGTTGATCCAAGATTTGGATAACGAAACAATTTGCTAACTTTGGGTTATTTGATGGGAAACAAAATTCTTGATGAACGATTACCAAAATTCCCGGTCACGTAACTTAGATGTAGACTCACACGTAACGACACGTTAAGAATAACATAGCAGTTTATCTTTATGTTTAAGGACACATAAATTATGGGAAAAGAGACGGATGTTAGAAATCGCATCGGCTTGAAATTAGAATACTTAGATGTTTGAAAGTTTCTTCGTACCTGTACATGCTCTCAGAATCCCCAATTCCTGATTTCTGCATTCCAGCCTCAAACCGGAAACTTAGAATATCATACTAAATACATTTCAAGTAATTTTTTTCCAACGTAAAACATTTTTCTAAATACACTATATTACATTCAATTTTAAAGGCTTTAAATTCTTAACCGGATGGTTGAATTTTAAACAAAATAGTTCATTTTTCAACCGTAGTAACCAAGAAAGACTTTAGAAGACTTAGAAAACAAGAAAGTAGAAAGTTGTCAATCAAATTGTTGCAATTTCAATAAAAAAAGAATGTTCTACAAAACAGTTGAATCTTTAATCAAAAAGTTCATTTTCAATCGAATAGTTGTATTTTCCATCAAAATAACTTAGTTTTTGACCTAAAAAGACTACTTTTCAACCAATTATGATAATTTTTTAACAAAACTGTTGAATTAAAAAATTTTTTTTCATTAATTATTTTTCAGTTTTTAACCAAGTTTACAACTAATAAAAAGAAATCAAAAATACCTATTGAAATTTTAGTAGACAACATTTCTATATTTATGTTAAAACATTTAGTAATAGCCAAAAGAGATGGTAAATTTTGGAAAACTACTCATTCCTTATTTTCGTAAGTAAAAGATAAATATTCCACTTTTTACCCATAGAGCTGTTAAAGAGAAAAACTAAAGATTCCTTTTGAGATAAAAAATGAAAAAATTGCATTTTTTTGAAATAAGTCAAATGATCAATATGAATGAGCAAAAAAATCTAACAGGACTGTATTAGAGTTTTATTTCAATTTAATTAGAAGACTAAAAAGTTAAAACTCGTGGAAATAGACGATATCCACGAAAATTAGAAAATTTTCAGTCTTTTCTTCCTTAGTAAATATTGATTCAAATGACAAACTTTGAGAACTTGAGCACAAGA
Organism: Druon quercuslanigerum; assembly: GCA_010014905.2. Taxonomy (NCBI): domain Eukaryota; kingdom Metazoa; phylum Arthropoda; class Insecta; order Hymenoptera; family Cynipidae; genus Druon; species Druon quercuslanigerum. The sequence continues at coordinate 33,909 of JAAAKG020171619.1, forward strand.
GCGTGTACGCAGAAAAAAAAAGCTGTTAAGATTAACGGATTTTCAGTTATGGATTTTCTGTAAATTTACACAATTTTCAGTTATTTTCTAAATTTACGGACATTTTCTGTAACATTTACTGCACTTTTCTGTCAAGTTAACATCTTTATTCCGGAATCGTTACAAAAAATCTGTGCCGTTCATATCTTAACTAAAGATCCTGTAACCTCAGCAACAATTTTTCTGCGCGTTTCTTTCGTGAATATTTCAAGGCCAAAAATTGAAAAGGATTCTTGGAGGATAATAAATTTTGGTTCAGAAAGACTTTAATTGTCATGTGGAATTTATCCTAATTCTTAATTTCAAGTTTAACTAATGTTTTTGGTTTGTTAACACATGAGAACTAATACCCTATGTATGTGTCAATGTGTCATTTAGAATCGAGCAATGACCACTTTGCGTGCATGGACACCTTATGAGATATAATTAAAAACCTCAAAATTTGATTTAAAGATTTATCGGGAACACTGTGCTTGACAATAAATTTCCCTAAAATAGGAAAAAGTATCAGTAACTTAAAAAGTTATTTAAAATGTTGAAACCTATTTTTTCGATCTTTATAAAGCATTGTTTTTGAAAATGCATGGAGGCTGGTAGATGGCGTTGAAAATAGATAAAAATTCGTAGGGGTTGGTTTGCGATAGACAAGAAGAGAGTAAGAAACTGGTTGTGGGAAATTAGATGATACGACCGGTATGGTAGAAGACACCTGGCACATAGAGGAATGAAAAGGAAAGGAAAGGAAATACGCGTGGATAACTAGTAAGTCGTTCGGGCCTGCGCAGTGCTTGGAAGAAGAAGGGGCCAGCCAGGCTCGTCGTTGGCCCTGGCCCAAAATCCAGAAGTACGAGACCAAGCACAGCTCTAAGTTCACATAACCTCTTGATCCTGATTAGAATAAGACTGAATACGATGGTGCACGTTGCGATTTCACGTTACTGGCGAGGAGCACGTGCAACCGTTCGCGATTGGCCATTGGCCATTGGCCATACACCGCACCCGGAAATGACGGGTAAACCGGTAGCAAAAACGCACTTGGCCGCTTTTCCATGAGAATCATTCCAAACCCGCAAACTATCCGATTTATGCCCACCCTAAAAACGTTATTAAAATTCCATTTGAGTCGCCACTAGGAAATACTGCCTTCCTTCGCCATGAATGACAAATATTCACACCTGCTTATTTTGATTCCATTCCTAACACGTTGGATACTACACAATGTATGCTTAACAGGACTAGGAACACAATACTAGATGTTTTTTGCCTATTTATTAGTCTCAAAATTATTCATTTAAATTTTTATGTTTTGGGAACTGAACACGGCAAAAAGATGTAAGCTCTATCGATACCAGTAGATTACTAAACTCACTGGCGAAACACAGCTGAAAAAAGGAAGTGTCATCATTATTAACATTTTCTTTGGATTCATACTCCTCTGAGTAATAGGTCATTTGCCTAACTGATAATATGCTAAAGCTGTGAACAATTTTCGAATTCTAATGTTTGAAAATTGAAAATGTAAAGCACAATTCCAACTATGTAAAATTCAAAATTGTTGGTAATTCCAGTTTATCAGAAGATTTGAAAACGATCGAAATGTTGAAAAATTCTATTTGTAAAGACTGAAATCGAATTGCTCTTGAACCAACGAAATTGGAACCACATCAGGCATTGCAAACTTTTTATACTAGATAAAAAGAGTTACATTTTGCAATCATGAATACAATTTGCAATTGATTATTTTAAAGCTAACAAAAATTTTACTTTTCTTATTACAATGGAATTTTAACTTTAGAATCCTCTTTTTGATAAAAATAAAAAATAAGTAGATAATCTGCATTTGGTTAGACCAAACCTGTAGAATTCTTGTTATGCTACAGGTACAGAAACATGAAAATTTTGTAATTTATATTTTTTTCTACTTTAATGTGTACTATAATTTTAAATTAACTAAACAAAGAATTCAATTAATTCATAATTGCGAAACTTTGAATTCAACTAATTTTATACGATCTATCCAAATTTTGAAAAATGTTATTTGTATAATGTTTGAGTTTGAAAAAATAAAAATTCGTTAGAAAAAAAGCAACTGTGCAATTCCTCACTTTTTTCATTTCAGATCTTCATTTTTAAGCGTACATTTTAAGTTTGAAGAGATTAAAATGCAGTTTTGAGTTATAAGCAAGAAATTAAAAATTAAAAGTTCGAAAATAATTTTTTTTTTTCAAAAACCTTTTAACTGATGAATTGATTTTATAGCATGTTTTTAGTGAATAACAAATCCTATTCAAATATTATTTCAGTCTTATCCATTCAACTCGGAGATTTTTTTATTTAAAAAAGGCACCTTTGTATCCTATTTAGTGATGTATAAATAAAAATGGAACATTTATTCACTTGAAGCAATTTAAAATCAGAATAATTTAACTTCATTCAAAAAGTGTTGAATTTATTTAAAAAAATGAATTAGTCGATTTTTAATGATCCTAACTTAAAATTGCTGAAAATGGTATAATTTTCAACATTTACAAATTTATTGATTCATTCTTTAGTTTTGAGCAGTAAAAAATGATGGCACGTAAATTTATATTTTTAACTCAGTAATTATTTAAGCTTTAACTATAAAAGTTAAAAATTCAAAAGAGTTCTACTTTGAGTGTATCAGTTTGTTCGAACTTTTAATTTTATTTTTTAGTTTTTGTGAAATCGATTAAAACGCTGTCCCTGAATTATATTTTCGAACTTTTTTTATATTTTTTTATTATATCTTAAAATATTATTAATAATAATTGTTCTGTAAATAAATTGGATTACCAAATTAACTTTTATAAATGAAATAAATTCAAAAGCTAACATCAATTTCTCATTGTATTCTTCCAGGATACACCTACCTCGGATCTGCCCTAGTGGTCGAGCCATCTGTAGCCAGCGGAGTAAAAAAACGGTGAGTTTTTTTCAAAATTTTGTTTCTTGTTTTGGGTGTGATTTTTTTTGGAAAACTCGGTGACGGAAATACAAATTCTAAACCTATGAATAAAAATACTAATACAAACATTTAAGATAAAAACGGTCTAAAGAAAAAGAAAAAAAAATTTATTACTCTCCTCCTCCTTCTCTTCCTCAAATTTAATATCCGAATTCCTTTATTAATAAAACAGAATAAATTTTGTGATAATACAAATTCTCATGAAATGGCTTTTAAGCTCGAGTATTCTAAGGGTGCAAAAAGGAAGGAGCAAAAAAGTAAATGAGGAATGCTTTGTACTTACTTTAACATTTTACAATCTTAAAGCGTGGAAGCTGCACAAGTGGCAATGAGCCTTTTTCGCTACCTTCTTTTTTTATCGTTTCTTCTCTCCTTTTGTTCTTTGTGAAGTTAGCGAATCGAGAAAAAAAGTGGCACCTGCCTCCTCTTTCGGCCCGGTCTCCTGACTCGAACCAAAGCTGCTCGCTCGTGCCACAACTGCAATCTGTTATTGTCCAACCTCTCCATTTCGTATTTCGTCTCTTTTACTTCTCCACCTCTTTTATCCATTCCTCCCTCTCACGTGTCCTTAAAATGCTTCCTCCAGACTCAAATATTTCCAGCCACTTAGCACGTTTTTTCTTCAAAACAATAATTATTCAAAGATTTTTCATTAAAATCACGACGCAATAATGTCTAGTTTTCGTTGGATATTAAATAACGAAATTTTATTTGACTTTGGCAAAAGAGAGACTGAAATTAAAATACAAGTAAAGAGTAATATTGAAAATTAGAGGTTTCTTTTGCTTCTTTTTGACTGAACGTTATCAGTTCTAATCTTGTAATATTATCAGAGTATTAAGAAGGTCGTTGCTCCCAATTTTAAAAACAGATACTGACACATATTAAACTTAATCATTTAATTACTCCTAAGTTCAGGCTCACGCTCTTACCCCTATTCATATATTTTCCTTATTCCCCTCATTTCTCCTTTTTATAAGAATTTATCTTTTTTCCTCTTTTGCTTCCTTTATCGCTTAAATTCGAACTGAATTAATAGAACCCAATAAGAAAATCTCAACTGCTTTTGTTGAAAATTTAACTGCCTTCTAAAAAATTCGAATTTCTGTATTGAAAATCACGCTATTTGGTTAAAAATGAATGTTTTGTTTTAATTCATCTTTCATGGTTAAAAATAAATTTTTTTGTTTAGTTTGACTGTATTTTTATTTAAAGTGAAAATCGTTTTTGGTGTCAATATCAACTTTTTCGCTAAAAACTTTTAGTTTTTGTTGAATTCTATTGTTTTTTATTTAAAATTAAAATCATTCTTAGTTCAATTATCAACTTTTACATTTTTCGTTGAAAATTCATCTTCTTTTTATTTATTATCTGAAAATTTTTGGTTGAATTCAACTGTTTTATATTTTTTATTAATATATTTTTTTACTTCAAAATTGAACTATCCCATTTTTGATAGAAAATGTATCTTTTTCGTTAAAAATTAAATTGTTATAAAAATTTGTCCTTTCAGGTTAAAAGTTCATCTTTTTTGGTGAAAAAGTAATTTTGTTGTTATTGACAGGTTATCTTTCTTGGTTTGAAATCAAATTTCTGGTTAAAAATTCCACTGACTCATAAAAAAGTCAATCTTTCGATTTTAAAATTCAACTGTTTTGTTGAAATTTCAACTATTTTTGGTTGAATTTTAGTAATTTTTGTTTGAAAATTGTACCATTTTGTTGAAAATTAATTTTTATTGTTTGAAAATTCAATTATTTTATTGAAAATCCATTTATTTTCTTTGAAAGTTTAACTATTCGGTTTGTAAACGGAACGGTTTGCTTCAAAATCATGTTTTAACTATTCAAATTTTCGGTTAAAATCCAATTTCTTTTTGTTGACAATTAACTTTCTTTGTTGAAAATTAAGTTTTTCTTGTTAAAAAGGCAATACTTATTCAAAACATTCGACTTTTTAGCTGAAAAATTTTCGGTTTTTGGTTGAAAATTACACTAATTTTGTTGAGAAATTATTCTGTTTTGGTTGAGGATTCAAATATTTCGTATTTTTATTTGAATTCCATTTTATCTTTTTATTCAAAATTAAAATCATTTTTGGTTAAAATATCAACTTTAATATTTTTCGTTCAAAATTCATCTTTGATTGATTAGCAGAAAATTTTTGGTTGAATTCAACTGTTATAAGCAGTTATAAGCAATTGAAAATTGAAAGTTCGATAGTTTTTTTTGTCAAAAACGTTTTAATTTGATGAACTGTAAATATTAAATAACTAATGAGTTTTAAAATTGAACAGTAGTTTGAGTATTTAAAATTTGACAATAATTGATTTTACAGAATGTTTTTAGTCAATTACAAATCCTATTCAAATATTATTTCAGTCTAATCCATTCAACTCGAAGTTTTTTTTATTTAAAAATGGAAAATTTCTATACTATTTAGCGATGTATAAATAAAAATAGAAACAATTATTTACTTGAAGCAATTTCATATTAATATATTTTTTCACTTAAAAATTGAACTATTCCATTTTTGATCGAAAATTAATCTTTTTAGTTGAAAATTAAATTTTTATAAAAATTCGTCCTTTTAGGTGAAAAGTTCAACTTTTTTGGTAGAAAAGTAATTTTGTTGTTGTTAAGTAGTTATCTTTCTTGGTTTAAAATTAACTTTCTGGTTAAAAATTCAACTGACTCATAAAAAAATAAATTTTTCGATTTGAAAATTCAACTGTTTTTTTTTAATTCCAACGATTTTTGGTTGAAGTTTAGTAATTTTTGTTTGAAAATTGTACCATTTTGTTGAAAATTCATTTTTATAGTTTGAAGTTTCAACAGCTTTATTGAAAATCCATTTATTTCCTTTGAAACTTGTATTCGGTTGTAAACGGAACGGTTTGGTTCAAAATCATGTTTTAACTATTCAACTTTTCGGTTAAAATTTAATTTCTTTTTGTTGGCAATTAACTTTATTTCTTGAAAATTCAATTTTTCTTGTTTAAAAATCAATAGTTTTTTTAAAACATTCGAATTTTTAGCTGGAAAATTTACGGTTTTAGGTTGAAAATTACACTATTTTGTTAAAAAATTATTCTGCTTTAGTTGAGGATTAAAATATTTAGTATTTTTATTTTACTTCCATTATATTTTTTTTTCAAAATTAAAATCATTTTTAGTTAAAATATCAACTTTTACATTTTTCGTTGAAAAGTCAGCTTTTTTTTTTATTTATTAGCTGAAAAATTTTGGTTAAATTTAACTGTTTTATATTTCATATTATTATATTTTTTCACTTCAAAATTGAATTATCCCATTTTTGATAGAAAATTAATCTTTTTATTTGAAAATTAAATTTTTGTGAAAATTTGTCCTTTTAGGTTGAAAGTTCATTTTTTTGGGAAGAAAAGTAATTTTGTTTTTGTTGAAAGGTTATCTTTCTTGGTTTAAAACTAACTTTCTGGTTAAAAATTCCACTGACTCGTAAAAAAATCCATTTTTCGATTTGAAGATTCAACTATTTTGTTGAAATTCCAACTATTTTTGGATGAATTTTAGTAATTTTTGTTACAAAATTGTAACATTTTGTTGAAAATTCATTTATTTTCTTTGAAAGTTTAACTATTCGGTTGTAAACGGAACGGTTTGGTTCAAAATCATGTTTTAACTATTCAACTTTTCGGTTAAAATTTAATTTCTTTTTGTTGACAATTAATTTTTTTTTTTGAAAATTCAGTTTTTCTTGTTTAAAAGTCAATAGTTTTTCAAAGCATTCGACTTTTTAGCTGGAAAATTTATGGGTTTTGGTTGAAAATTACTCTATTTTGTTAAAAAAATATTCTGTTTTGGTTGAGGATTCAAATATTTCGTATTTTTATTTGAATTCCATTTTATTTTTTTATTCAAAATTAAAATCTTTATTGGTTAAAATATCAACTTTTACATTTTTCGTTGAATTCAACTGTTTTATATTTCATATTAATATATTTTTTCACTTCAAAATTGAACTATTCCATTTTTGATAGAAAATGAATCTTTTTAGTTTACAATTAAATTTTTATGAAAAATCGTCCTTTTAGTTTAAAAGTTCATCTTTTTTTATAGAAAAGTAATTTTATTGTTGTTGAAAGGTTATCTTTTTGTTACAAAATTGTACCATTTTGTTGAAAATTCAGTTTTTCTTGTTTAAAAGTCAATATTTTTTTGAAACATTCGACTTTTTTGCTGGAAAATTTATGGTTTTTGGTTGAAAATTACACTATTTTGTTGAAAAATTATCCTGTTTTGTTTGAGCATTCGAATATTTCGTATTTTGATTTGAATTCCATTTTATCCTTTTATTCAAAATTAAAATCATTTTTGGTTAAAATATCAACTTTGACATTTTTCGTTCAAAATTCATCTTTATTTGATTTATTACCTGAAAATTTTTGGTTGAATTCAACTGTTATAAGCAATTTGAAAATTATTGATTTTACAGAATGTTTTTAGTCAATTACAAATCCTATTCAAATATTATTTCAGTCTAATCCATTCAACTCGACCTTTTTTTATTTAAAAAAAGAACATTTTTATACTATTTAGCGATGTATAAATAAAAATAGAAACAATTGTTTGCTTGAAGCAATTTCATATTAATATATTTTTTCACTTAAAAATTGAACTATTCCATTTTTGATCGAAAATTAATCTTTTTAGTTGAAAATTAAATTTTTATAAAAATTCGCCCTTTCAGGTTAAAAGTTCATCTTTTTTGATAGAAAAGTAATTTTTTGTTGTTGAAAGGTTAAGTCCCAGTTTAAAATTAACTTTCTGGTTAAAAATTCAACTGACTTATACAAAAATAAATTTTTCGATTTGAAAATTCAACTGTTTTTTTTTTTTTTTTGAATTCCAACTATTTTCGGTTGAATTGTAGTAATTTTTGTTTGAAAATTCTACAATTTTGTTAAAAATTCATTTTTATAGTTTGAAGTTTCAATTATTTGATTGAAAATCCATTTATTTGCTTTGAAAGTTTAACTTTTCGGTTGTAAACGGAACGGTTTGGTTCAAAATCATGTTTTAACTATTCAAATTTTCGGTTAAAATTCAATTTCTTTTTGTTGACAATTAACTTTCTTAGTTGAAAAATTATTATGTTTTGGTTGAGATTCAAATATTTCGTAGAAATTGCGCGTTTTTATTGGATTCCATTTTATTTTTTTTATTCAAAATTAAAATCATATTTCGTTAAAATATCAACTATTAAATTTTTCGTTGAAAAATTATATCTTTTCTTTTAAAATGTACTACTTAGTTGAATGTTAAACTATTTTATTAAAATATAATTTTTTGGTTTAAGATTTATTTCTTTGGTTGAAAATTTAACTATTTTGTTGTTAGTCTTTTTGGTCGAAATAACCTGTTTTTTATTTAAAATTAAAATCATTTTTGGTTAAAAATTAAACTATTTTGGCGAAAATTTTATTTTAGTAATATTTTAGCTGAAATTTTACCTATTCCATTGTTAATTGATATATCATCTTTTTATTTGAAAATTGTACTGTTTGGTGAAAATCCGTCTTTTTGATAGAAAATTGATTTTCTTGCTTGGAAAATAATTTTTTTGGTTAAAAGATCAACTGTGTTTGTTTGAAGGCTATATTTGGTTAAAAATCTATTATTTTTTTTATTTTTTTGTTTGTTAAAAATAATTCATGTCTTTGGTTAAAAAATGAACTATTTTGTTGAAAACGTCTTTTTTGGTTGAATGAAACTGCTTTTGATTTTAAAGAAAAATATTATTTGATTGAAATAGAAACCATTACATTTTTCGTTGAGAATTAAACTGTTAGGTTGGAATTTTAAATATTTGGTTAAAAAGTCACCGTTTTGGGTTGATTGTAACCGACTTTTTTATTTAAAAAAAATTTTTTTTGTTGCAAATTCAACTATACTTGGTCGAAAGTCTCTAACAATGTAACTATTTGGTTAAAAATGAATTTCTCTAGTTGGAGATACATCTCTTTAGTTAAAAAATTACCTATTCCGTTGAAAATTTATATATTTTATTAAACTACTTTGCTAAAACATCTTTCTTTTTGTTGAAAATTCATCACTTCAGTTGCAAATTCATTTTTTCAGTTTAAAAATGAACTATTTTGTTAAAAATTCGTTCTATATATTGAATTCAATATAATACCTAAAATAATTTCATTTCAAATCAGTTATTCTCTTTTTCTTAAATCTCCCTGTTTCCCCTGTTTTGAAAGCATCTTAGTTTGCGAAAACTGCAAACGCCAAAAACTGTACAGACATTTGTTTTTAATAATTCACAGGTCCGTTATTATTTAGCCTACATTTTCAAAATCTAGAAGATGTCCTAATAAAATACCTACCGAAAATTTCCCAGAGAATTTGAATTTCAAAGGGTTAGTTGTTCACAAGGGCTTTTATTATTTGGAACAATTTCTTCTAAACCTGATGCTTAAGACATAAATGGCTGATCTCAAGAGGATCTTTTAGAATTTAGAGATTGCAGATAAAGATAGAGAAAAAGAGAGAAAATAAACTCCCCTTTCCGACACTTCACTTTTTTCGTTACATCGTAAGGTGAGAGTGTTAGAATGATGGGAGGAAAAGGGGGAGGGTGAGAAGTGTTTTGGCAGGCTTTAATAATGTCGAATCTTAAACGCCGGTCAGTTTATGAACTCACGTTTTGTGATCCGCGGATGCATGTCTAAATCCTAATTTCCATACAGGCTGATATGTTTCAAATGTAAAGTGCGAGAAGCCCTAGGATAAAAAAAAAGGAAAGAAAGAGAACAAGTAGGTAAAAAAAAAAGAGGGAACTGTTACGATAGTAGTAAGGGGCGGCTTGTAGCCCCTTACTACTTACGACGACGGAACTAGTTTTGACTGAACTCTCTTCCCAGAATTCTCAAGCTTTTTTTTCTTTCTTCATCTTCTGGGTTTTCTTTTATCTTTATTTTTTTTAATGTAGAGGCGTCAAACTCTTTCCCATATTTGTCTTTTTTAAATTATCTCTTTTTTCCCTATTTTCAATAAACTTTCCGGTTTTCTAGTTTTTTTCGCTTAAATGTCTGTTTTCACAGAAAAATAATTTTTCTCAAATAACGGCAGACCATACCATTTAAATTATTGTAATGTTATTTAAAAAACAATTTAACAAATCTTTCTAAAATATTAGTTGTACATGTTTATATGAATTTTTTTTTTTTAAGAACCTAAGAATAATTTAAATATAGTAAATGCCTCATGTATACTTAATTTATTTAAAAACTTATGACTAAAGAATACTCATTTTTGAGATAAATTGATTCGGCCTCTTCTTTCTTTTAACGCACACCAAACGATCATTGTTAAAAATTAATTACAAAGTTAAGAAGAATATTCTCGTGTAATATAATGTCTAAAATATTTAATATTACAATTTTTTATTTAGCAATAGTTATTTAATGTCTTATGTTTTTCCTTTCTCTTGTGGTAAAAGTTGTAAAAGGTAAAAAAAGTTATTTTAACAATTTTCTTTCAGAAAAATATTTTTTATAAAATTAATTATTGTATAATTTCAAAGTAAAGATTTTTAAAGAAAAAAGGTATTAAAGATACTTTAGAGAATGACAACTTTCACCTAAAGAAAAATTAAAAATATAAAACTCTAAGTAACTGCTGTTAAAAAATAGTTTTATAAATTATTATTATTATTTTTGGTGGAAAATTCTTCCTCTTGAGTTAAAAATTCATTTTTTGTTGTTGTAGAAAAGTAATTTTCTTTAGTTAAACATAATTTTTTTGTTTGAAAATTCAACTTCTCTGATTAACAATTCGAATTTTTTGTTGGAAATTCATCTTTTTGATAATCAAAGTTATTTTTATTTTAAAACATTCGACCTTTTAGATTAAAAAATCAATCTTTTGTTGAAAATTCATCTATTTTTATTTATTGGTAAAAATTCATATTTTATGGGGTAGAAAATTCTTTTTTCTGGATTAAAAATTTATAATGTTTAGTAGAAAAGTCAATTTTTTAAAAATAAAAATGCAATTTTCTTGTTGAAAATTCAACTGTCCTCTGAAAAACTGCAGTTCTTTATTGAAAGTTCAACTTTTTGATTGAAAAAATTTATTTTCCTTGTTAAAAATTAATTTTTTTGTTGAAAGTTCATCTTTTGTTAAAAAGAAATCTTTTTTTTCGTTTGAAAATTTAACCACAACTAGTATATTGTTCGCTGAGAAGCCATCATTTTTGTTAAAAATTGAACTTTTCGGGTTCAAAATTCAATTCTTTTTTTTTCCGGTGTCACTCTTTTTTTTTCAAAGCTCGACTGCTTGGTTAAGAATTCATTTTTGTAAGTGGCAAATTCCATAATTTGATCGAAAATTTAACTGTTTTATTAAACATTAGCCTATTTGGATAGGAAATTTGTTCTCTTAAATTAATGCTTTATCTTTATTTTTGTTAAAATTTAAACAAATTAAATTTACTTTTTCAACTAGTAATTTGACTTTTCCATTTTTGGTTGAAAATTAATCCTTTTTATTTGAAAATTTAAGTATTTGACAGAAAATTTATTTGGTACAAAATTATGATGTTGGTTGAAAATTCAACTGCCTGATTGGAAATTAAACTATTTTCAGCTAAAAAATTTGTTTTGTTAGAAATTAATTTTTTTACTGATAATTTAAGAAATCTATTTGAAGATTTATCATTTTTCTTATTTAAAATTCATCACTTTGGTTGTACATTCGTTTTTTCTTGTTGTTGTAAAACTAATTTTTTAAACTGGATATTTAAGTATTCCTTTTTTGTATCAAAATTGATCAAGTATTTGGTTAAAAATTCTCCTTTTTTGGTAGAAAATTAATGATTTTGGTTGAAAAATCTACTTTTTTTAGAATTATAGTCCTTTGTTAAAAATTTATTTGTTTGAAAAATTGAAAATTATTTTAGGCAAAAAATTTAACTAATCCAGTTGAATATTCTATCATTTTAGTTAAAAATTCATCATTTTGGTTTACAAGTCACCTATTTCAGTTGAAGATGAATCAAAATTTTGTTCTTCTTGAATATTTATCTTTTAAATTGAAAATTTATCTATGCAGTGGAAAGTTGTCCCATTCAATTGAAAATTCATTTTTTTAAAATTAGTTTTCGACTCAAAATTTAACATTCAATTTTTAGTTGAAAATTCATCTTTGTAGGATGAAAAATTCAACTATTTGTAATTTTTGGGTGGGCATAAAAAATTTCGCATATGGAATTTCGTTTTACTTCTACCAGACCCACAAATTCTACTATATTTTGTGCATTTTTTTCGCTATAAATAAAAAGGTACCTGGAAAAATTAATCTTTTTGTCTTGAAAACCCTGGAAAAAGTAAAGTATTTTATTTTTAATAAACGGTAGAAACCCTATTTTTATTTTTCTAAAAAAGCAATAAGGATTTCAATGTGCACATATGTATTTTTGAAACTTTGCGATTTTTGTACCAGCCAAATATTTCGAAGATAAATATATAGTATTTATTCTCGAAATAAAGAAAAACTCAATCCCTCCCGTCATTTTTAAAAATATGAATACAATATAAAAGTTTGAGACACAAAGTTGTACCAAAATATTGGTAATTTTGTGCACGAATGCCACGAATCGTTCCGGTGGTTTAATGCGTTTAATGTTCCTTTTTTTCCTCGGGCAAGAAACAGTTCAGTGTCTCCTCAAGTGTTCAACGACTTTGTGGGTAATTTGTATTCATCCATATGTTTGACGCACGACCACAAACTGCTGCTAGAAACCGAAAGTATTCCGTTGCGTGAAAAATACAAAAGACATTAATAATATCCATAATATGTCCTTCAGAATTTTGAAAAAATTATATTCTGAGAATTTGTGTGCGTATACAATTTGCAGGGTATTAATTTAAAAATATGTTTATTTCTTTAACAATGATTTGCATAGTTTTACGATTATAGTAAATTGAAAACAATACTAATAAATGTTTGCATAGTAGATTAAAATTATTCCAAAATGCAATTTTTGTTTTTTAGAGAAAAGTAATTTGAATACTTGTTTGCGTAAGAGTGTCGAGCTCGTATGAAAACCAGTCTATAAAACCAGTTTATTGAAAACGAGTTTATTAAAAAATAATTGGTCGCACCAGCCAAAGGATTAACCAGGACTAAAGGCAAAGAAATCGTTTTTATTATACTCTATGCATACGTCTTTTACATAAAGTGATTTCCAACATCCCATCACATAATCTTCGCCATCAAATATATTATAAAATATTTTATTACACTACTTAAGATGATTTTTCTATACATGCATCTTAAATTATTTCGTCTTTTGTTTCTGTTCAATCTTATCATTTATATAACAAATTTCCTTTTGTGATACGAATTCCATCAACAAATATAACTCTAGATTCAAAATTTCCTTAAGAAGGATCACTGTTCTTTTTTTTTACTTTTTAATTTTATTGTTTGTGCAGTGAATTTATTTTTTGACCGAGAATTTTACAAATTTGTAGAAAAAAAAGTCTCTTCAAGTTTCATTTCAATATTTTTTTGATTAATTAGTTGAATTTTTATCCTTTTTAATTATGATATTGTTCAATTTGAAAAAATCCAGATCTTAAGGCAGTTGTCGTCCTAAATCAGATATCTGAAAATGTATAGTTTTTCTATGATTTTAAGAATCAAAATATTATAACTGATGTCATTTTAAATAAGAGACATTTTTTTATGATAAATATTAAAATTCACAAAAAAACATTTCTTTTAAGGATGTTTTTGCAATTAAACTTTTTGCTGACCTTTGCTTCCGACCAATTTTTGTAAAATGATAAAAATATATCATAAAATATAATTATTTGTTTACAAAATTTTTTCTTAAAAAAAATTGTTTTAACGATTTAAGCAATAGAAAAATTTAATTTCACAATTGGAAGCAGTAGAGTTGTAGGTAATGTTTTCTCTGAAAAAATAAGCAGTCATTTCTTAAAATGCCATTATTTTTCAAAAATCAAAACAGATTAATTTTCAACGAAACAGTTACATATTGTTAACAAAAAAATGAAATGTATAATTAAAGAGATTGATTTGAAAACAGTTGAATTTTGAACTAAAAATTATGAAGTTCAACATAAAAATTAAATTTCAACCAAATAGTTCAATTTTCAACAAAAAAAGTAGCGTAAATTAGGACTGCTCTAATAAAGTGTAATTAATTTTCTGGGTTGATTGTTATATGTATAGCAGAAAACTCCGTATTTGGAAAAATTTGATTTTATTTTCTAGAGAAATAATTTGTTTAATTTATTTTTGCTTACACCGTCATCTTTTTCTAGCTGACAACGAAAAATGTTTTGAACATCTGAGACCTTTCAAAGGATAAAAATACATTAGAAACAAATTTAAACGCCTGCGGAAACAAGAGCAGAGAAAGTAGGTTGTTTAAGTAATCATTTTGTGTTTTTCACATTACTTTTTTCTATAGCTTGCTTAGAAAACTATTTTAAGCAATTCAGGGTTATATACTGAAAATAATGTAATAGAAAAAATTTATAAGGAATAATGAATCAAAATTTGTCTACTGATAAAAAAAAAGTATTTCACAAAATTTAAACATAAGCATTTTCCAATTCTGTTTTCAATTTTTCATCTTCTTGAACTTTTATCTTTATAATCGAAGCGAGCCAAAAAAAAATATAAAATTTCATGCCTTAGGAAAGTCAAGAAAAAATCAGAGATTTAAAAAAAGAAATTTTGTAAAAGTCACGGAATTTCTATAAAGGCGCACTTTATATAACTCAAGGATAAAAATTTTGAATTTTTAAAATTTTTGTTGAAATTGTTATATTCCGTTTATAAAACTTATCCTTTTCCTTCCTAAATTCAACCTTTTGGCTTGAAAATTTAACAATTCTGGTAGCAAAATAACTTTATGTTGGAAATTCTTTTCCGGATGTAGAAATAATTTTTTTTTATAAAAATGCAACTGTTTGGTGAAAAACTGAAAAATCTTTCTTTAGTTGATAATCCGTCCTTTTTGTTTTCGAATTTCATCATTTTTAGTTGAAAATGCGACTATTTTGTTGAAAAATCGTTTTTTTTGTTGAGTTTTATTTTTATTGAAATTGTAATTTTTCATTGTTGTTAAAAAAAATTTTTTTAAAATTAAAATTCAACTATTTGTTTCATAATTCACGTATTTTGTTAAAAATTTGTAATTTTGGTAGAAACTTATTTTTGGTCAAAAAATCAACTGTATTATACATTTTTTGTTCAAATTTAAATTTTTAGGTTAAAAACTAAACTACTTTGGAAAAAATTAAACTATTTAATTAGAAATTAAATTAGTTATTTGAAAATTGAACTATTCTGTTGGATACTCGTTTTTTTTTGTGAAAAAAATTAATTTTTCTATATCTGAAAATATAGCTAGTCCATTTGTCTTTTGTTTGGAAATTTCATCATTTTAGTTGAAAATTTCACTATTTTCTTGAAAATTCGTTTTTTTGTTGTTTTTTTTTAGACTGAAATAATTGTAAATTTTTGTTTTTTATAGTAAGCGAATCATTGTTTATGGAAATTCAACTAGTTGTATCAATTAGTTATTTGAAAATTTCATTATTCTGTTGCAAACTCGTTTTTTTTGTGATAAAAATTAATTTTTTTATCTAAAAATGTACCTAGTCCATTTGTCTTTTTGTTTGGAAATTTCATCATTTTAGTTGAAAATTTCACTATTTTCTTGAAAATTCGTTTTTTTGTTGTTTTTTTTTAGACTGAAATAATTGTAAATTTTTGTTTTTTATAGTAAGCGAATCATTGTTTATGGAAATTCAACTAGTTGTATCAATTAGTTATTTGAAAATTTCATTATTCTGTTGCAAACTCGTTTTTTTTGTGATAAAAATTAATTTTTTTATCTAAAAATGTACCTAGTCCATTTGTCTTTTTGTTTGGAAATTTCATCATTTTAGTTGAAAATTCCACTATTTTGTTGAAAATTCGTTTTTTTTTGTTGATTTTTTAAAACTGAAATTGTAAATTTTTGTTTTTGATTGAAATCGAATCCTTTTTATGGAAATTCAACTATTTGTATCATAATTCACGTTATTTGTTAAAAATTGGTAGAAAATTATTCTTTTCATTTGAAATATCGTCTTTTTAAATTGAAAATAATTTTTTTTTTTAGAAATTTAACAATTCTGTTGGAAACTCGTTTTTTTGTGTTAAAAATTAATGTTTCTACTTGAAAATGAAGCTATTCTATTTCTGATTGGAAATTGATATTTTTTATGAAAATTCAAGTATTAGTTTGATAATTCACGTATTTTATTAAAATTCGTAATTTTAATTAATCTTCTTGGTTGAAAATTAGTCTTTTTGGTTTTAAAATTAATTTCTTTTGGTAGAAATTTAGTCTTTTTTAGTTGAAGTATCGACTATTGCATTTTTTTAATGAGAATTTATCTTTGAAGGTTGTAAATTTAACTACTTCAAAAATTTAAGTATTTTGTTGAAAATCTAAGTGTTTTAATAATTAGTTCATTTTTTTATCGAAAATTTAACTGGTTTGTTGAAATTTCTACTATTTAATTCAGAATAGAATTATTTTGTTGAAATTTTTTTTTTATTTTGGTTGAAATATGATCTATTACATTTTTTGTGGAAAATTCCATTATTTGGTTGACAGTTCAACTATTTTGTTGAAAATTTAATTATTTGTTTAAAAATTCCAGTATTTTGTTTAAAACTCATTTTCCGTTGTTGTAAATTCTACTTTTTTGTTAAACATTCGCTTTTTTGTTTAAAACTTTGGCTAGTTTGTTGAAAATTAGTTTTTTTTTCTGCTGGACATTTTTTGTTCATTTTCGTTTGAAAATTGATTTTTTGAAGTTAAAAATTCAACTATTTGTATTACAATTCATGTATTTTGTTGGAAATTCGTCATTTTTAGTAGAAAATTCATTTTATTTTTTGCAAAAATTAGTTTTAAAATTCTTTTTTTTTTTTGGTATCTATTTAATCTTTTTTAGTTGTAATATGAACTATAATATGTTTTAATCAGAATTTATCTTTAAATATAGTCTAAGTTTAATTGTTTGGTTAAAAATGTAATTATTTTGTTAGAACTTTTTAATGTTGTTAGCAGCTATATGTTTTATTCTGTTTATAAAAGGTTGTTTTTTTGGAAATCTTACAAGATTCTCTGAAAGGTCGAAGAAAATTTCGGAAATTAGTTTTCCCGTAGTTCACTGAACCACTGTGATCCCTGGAAGATTCAAAAAGTGTCTTTGAAGAATCATCAATCTTCTACTTTGGCACTTATTTATTTTAAAGTATCGGCTACTTTTTGGTTTCTTTATAATAAAAAAAAAAGAAAAATTACACTTCATATAATGGAGAAATTCAATGGGCGTGATGAGTCAGTTAGGAATTCGGGAGAAGGTTCAGCGAAGGGGTCTAAATAAGAAATGCGATGAATCAGAAACTGCTTTTATTCGTCCAATAAATCCATGCATTTCCTGTCTCGCAAAACACGTTTCACTTCCGCATTCTGAGATCTCGATTTGGGGGAATCCCTGAATGCAATCTGTGCCAAACTCCCCCTTGTGGAATGGGAATAATGACCCTCGTTACTACAGGTCTTGCGTACCGAGAGTAACTACATATGTACTTACGGAGGCGAGGTAAATACGAGTCAGATATACAATTTGCATGCGCTTTTTTGCATTTGCATAACAAGACCACCACTGCACCTCGTGCCACTCGAGTTGGATCAGGTGGGGATGTGTGTGCAGAGGCTCGCTTTCATCAAACCCCAACCCCATTCTCTAACCCCCCCAACCCCCAAATCCCCCAAGCCCCAACCCCTCTGATCACAGGACTTCCCGGCATCTTTGCAGTACCCTGTCTCGTGCCACTACCAATTCCATCGTGGTACCCCTTTTTTTAACCAGATGCACTTTATTCTCTCCTCTCCCCCTTTCGCTGATTATGCACCAACGGACTTTGCGGTTTGCGTTGCTGCACTTTGCACCTAATGTATTCCGAAACTCGATGCTAATTCGGAGAGTTTGCTTTTATTTTATTTTTATTTGTTTTTTTAACAGATATTCGGAAATTTCGTGGTTTCGATCTTGTTACTCAAAACAAATTTACGGAATTAGTTGTGTCTTGAGAAATAATATTTTTCTAGAGTCACTCTTGCAATTCATAGTCCGGACTGTCAGTGCAATTTACTCAAAAACAGTGAAAAAGTCCTAACTTTTTTTTTGTTGATTCAGAACCAATGTATTTAGATTATTGTATTATCAAAAAAATTGAAAAATAGTAGTCAAAACATAATAAATTTCTCAAAATTGCTAACATTAAAACTATTATTATTTATTTAATTACAATGGAGGTAAAAACATTTAGAACTCAATTAGAGGAAATCATAAAATATTCATAAGTAAAACCTATGTGTCTCTGTTAAAAATTTTTTATTTTAAGATGGAAAGATAATCCATTTTCTCAAAAATGAATTTCATACAAAAGAGCATGAAAAAGATTCAATTATTAAAAACAGATTTCCTAACTGTCTCACTTTCCGGCTCATTAGAGACATAAGTATCAACAAAAAAGAAAAAATAGGGAGAAAAAAAGGAAAAAGTCAACCGAAATAAACCTCTCACTCTTTCCCTTTCTCCGTCCTTTTTATACTACTTGGGGCCCAACATGTTGCAAGGCCAATTTAGACCTCATCAGGGATTAATTTATAGGATAAACTAAAGGTATAACATAAAGGTGATGTAACCTGAAAAGAAAATATTTCAATGGATATTATCTAAAATATGATTAATTCTAATATAGTCTATATCTTTAGTGAGAAAATGATTGTTCAATAAAAATGGTTCATTTTTAATTAAAAATTACAGTAAAATAATCTTTAATAGTCAAATTTAAGAGAGATTAAAAAAAACTTCAGTATGTATATCTAATTTTTCTTTATTTCTTTTATTTTTGAAATCAAAACTAATTCGTTTGTTAATGTCAAAAATCTTTTTAGGAAACACTCCATGAATTTTGCATTTTATCAAAAAATCGGTTTGTAATATAGTAGACCTTAGTTTTTTACTAATAGTATAAAATTCTTTTATGTTTTTCACAGGCCCTCCTGAAACATCAATCCCATTTAAAAAAAAACAGGGATCCAATAGAAATGAAGCAGCATTTTTTGATACTTGCAAATTATTTATGAAAATTCGAGATGATTCATCTGAAAACTAGTCTCTTACTTTGAATCAGTAAAAATTTTACTTATTAAATCAGTTTATTAACTTTTGACTGACGAATCAATTATTTCATAATATTTACTAATGTAATTTTTGAAAATTTTACGAATCAAACAGTTTATTGAATTTTAACGGATGAATCAATTATTTCATAATATTAACTAATCTAAACACGGAAAAAAGTACGCTGTAAGGTATACTCGAAAAAGTGATGAAATATTACTCTGTGGCAAAGTAACGGAGCCTTTCGTGCAACCACAGAGTAATTCTTA
>JAAAKG020171620.1:0-27381 GCA_010014905.2 Druon quercuslanigerum
AGACCTAGGCTAATTGTTCTTCCCCTTCCTGGTGCAATAGCAGTGGAGTGGGGGAGTAAGAAAGAAGAAGAAGAAGGAGTGGATGGTGGGAAAGTTATCACGTGCTATACTTTGACGAAAATGTTAAAGGATAAAAATATTTTGCCTGATTTTAAAAACGGAAATTTTGTTATCACTTATTTGCTATAAAAATATTATTATTTTTGTTTTATAAAGTTTTAGTCTTACTTGCTTACTATTATTGCCGCTTTTTCTAAACCTTTTTTATATGCACGGTGACCCATTTTAATCTTTAATCCCAAATATCTTCTAAAATACCTCATCTACTAAGAAGTGGTTCCGATAAAGGTTGACAAAGACCGAGGGGGACATTTGACTTTATCATTATTTTGACCTTGAGATCAATTTTCAAGGTCAAATTTAGGTAAGACCCTTTTCTTAAATAAGAACCTCCATTTCTAAATGCGGAGTTGAAAAGAGCGGAAAATTTCACTTTAAAAATGACCTGTGGAAAAATGGCTTTTCTGGCCTTGGAAAAGTACAAAAATTAAGTTCAAATTTTTCAGAAACGACTAGATGACCTTTCTCTGAATTATTTTGGACCTGAATGTCATAGTTGTCAAGGTTATGTACACCCTAAAATTTAATCCACTTTTGTGAAACATCTTGATCGTTTTTATACGCCGAAAAAGCAAGGCAATTCAGAAAAAGAGCAGCTGGTCGTTTCTCAAACATTTGACCTTAATTGTTACCTTTCCAAGGTCGCAAAAACCATTTATCCACAGGTTATGTTTGACGTAAAATTTCCCTCCCCTTTTAAATCCGCAATTAAAAATAGGGGTTATCCTATAAGAAAAGGGTCATACCTCCATTTGATTTTGAAAATTGACCTCAAAGTCAAAAGTAATGGTAAAGTTAAATATCCCCCTCGGTCTTGACCAACCTTTGTCCGAACCATTTCATCAGAGATGAAGTATTTTAGAAAATATCTGGTCGTGTCGCAGACATTTGCCCTTAATTTTTTACATTTCTAAGGTCAAAAGAACCATTTTTCCACAGATCATTTTTGACGAGAAATTTCCCGCTCGTTTCAAATCTGCATTTAAAAATAGGGGTTCTCATTTAAGAAAAGGGCCTTACCTCCATTTAACCTTGAAAATTGACATCAAGGTCAAAACTGATGGTGCAGTCAAATGTCCCCTTCCTTTCTGGTAAATCTTTTTTCGAACCATTTCTTGGTAGATGAAGTATTTTAAAATATATCTGATATTATAGATTAAAATGATTCACCGTGTATAGTTGAATTTTAATAAATAAATGCTTCGCTTTTATAGGAACACACTTCCTGCCATTCAGCTTTTTTGTGTTAGAAATAAGTGAACAATCTTAAAATAAATTTGTGTTTTCTAAATTTGGACTTTTTAAAATCTTCTTTGAACGATTTCAATTATTGAAAAATTTGCATAAATAGCTCGAGTAATTTAAATTGAGAAAGTTTCTTAACGTAGGCGAGTGCGAGGCGGGAAGAAGAAACTGATGAAGAATATTTTTGTCATTTGTAAAAAAAGTTTTTTACGAAGTTACGCATATTTAAATGTTTTGCTTTGTTTTTAGAAAAATCACAAATTGTTCTTCAAACTTATGTAACTGTTGATCAAATTAAGATATTTAAGATTTCTTTTAGGTTCTTAAAAAATGTTCAAAATTATAAAAAGGCGGCAGTTTTTCTGAAAATATTGATAGTCCATTTTTTCAAAAACCTCGCTCAAAAATTAACTTCACGTTTTAAGATTTTCGCACTACATTGGAAATAGTTACCATGTCAGCTCTATTAAATCTTATTTTGTTTCGACGTGAAAAAAAATTAACTTTATCTACATGAAAATTACCCGAAACTAAAATTTAATTGTCTTTTTTTGTGTGTTATATTAACCCCACTCTGAAGAAAAGTATGAGAATTAGGGACAAGAGAGAAAGATTCAGTATAAGGAGAACTTTGAAAACGATATGTACTATAATTTTTTACTCTTCGAATAAAATAATTTTTTTATAATTTTATCCAAGTAAAATCGATTTACTTAGTTAAATTTTTTGTCTTAATTTTCTTCATTTATTCAGCGCAAAAATAACACAATCTCTTTGGGATAAAATTTGATCCCTCTTTATGTTGGACCAATACCAAAATTGTGGGGGTTTGTTTACAAATTTTTTTAATACAAATCCCTATTTTATCTCATATCTTTTTTTATTTTGAATTTCTTCTATTTCGACAGGATAATATAATTTTTTTCATTATCAAACAATTGCTCGCAATTAGCAACATTCAAATTTTAGTTCTTAACCGCCAGTAAATTCTTCTCGCTGAACGGCGTTGGCCTCTGCATACCTTTGAAACTAGTTTCTAATTTTCACTTAAAAAGTACATATACTTGTATAAAATTTAATTGCGCATTTATTTTCATGATTATGCGAATATCTTTCAGATTTCCTTGTTTTCAAAGTAAATCCGAAAAACCCGTTAAAAACAAATCAACTTGCTGTCGAATTAAGATATTTAAGAAAGTTTTAAAAATTTGTGGAAACTTGATAATTTATGGAAATTTGTAAAAATTTATAGGCTTTTACAGTAATTTACAGAACTTCATAGAACACCTAGATTCTCAATATATATTTAGAGTATCGTAATTTGGAACCCTCAGTTTTTTGATATCGTCTGACTTTTGTAATACATTTGACCTCTCTCTAATTTGAACTAATATGAAATTTTTGGGGTTCCTTGAAACAATTCTTTAATAAAAAGCCCTATATAATATCTTACAGATGGAACTGATGAGTGGCCACGTGAAGATCCATCACGAAGGCAGCGTAGAAGACTGGGTAATCAAAGTTAGTATATTATGATTTTTTTTAAATAACAAAAAATTGTTGAGATTAGTTAGTATATTGTAAGTTTTTTTTTAAATAACAAAAAATGTATAGGTTTCAGAAAAAGAACAGATTTTGTTCTTAACCGCCAATAAATTGTGCTCGCTAAATGGTATCGGCCTATGAAGACCTTTGAAACAAGCTTCAAATTTTGATTTAAAAAGTGCATATTCTTATAGAAAATCTAATGGCACTAATTTGTCATCAAACAAAAATGTTGTAGCGTTCCCCGTTTTCAAAGTAAACCTGAAACCGTGGTTTAAAAAAAAATTCTGTAAATTCCAGAATTTTATCAAAGTTTATTAAATGTGTGGCAACTAACGATAATTTATAGAAAATGGTGGGAACGCTGGTCATGGTAAAAGAATATGAAATAATTGAATTCTGACAAATTATTGTTTCGTGATCAAATTATAATTATTGAAAAATAGTACATATTAGTAATATTATTAGAAATAGTTTTTCGATTTTGTTGTATTTCAGTTGGACGAATTGAGAATCTCGAAAATCCAACGTTCTGTTTACGTGATCTTCACTAAAAAAATTCTTTTTCCTTAAGATGAAAAGTTTTAACTTTTTTCGTTTAAAAATTAAAGCTAAAAAATTTAATTTTTGGAAAAAGTCGATTTTCATCCGTTTTTCAATTCAAGTCGTGTTCCATTTGTCAGTTTTTAAATTTTTTTAAGGAAATTTTTATAAAATATACCTAAGGGTATGCTTTGATTCATAGAAGAACAGGAATTCTAAATAAAAATTGTTATTAATTTTTTTCTGTTTCTTGGCGTAAATCGGACTTTTGTAACTTCCAGCATGTAGTTTATCGAGCAAATTTTAAGCAAGCAAAAACTTTTGTGACGAAAATGCGGAGGAAACTATGATAAAGTTTTTTGAAATGTTTTGGATCAAAATAATCAATAGTTAAGGCGTATAATATTATAATAGTTCTCTGTGTATTTTGTCAGGAGAAGTCTTTGCTTGCTCAAAATTTTCTCGATGAACGCAGCGCTGGAAGTTACAATAGCCGAGCATCAGAAAAAAATTTATAAAAATTTTTCAACATTTTTATTTTAAATTCTTGTTACTCTATGAATCGAAGGATACACTAAGGTATATTTGCTATAAAATTCATTAAAATTCTCCAAAAACTGACGAACAGAGCACGAGCTGAAGTTAAAAATGATTTAAAATCCACTTTTTCAAGAAAGTAAGTTTCTTGGCTTTAATTATTATTCAACAAAATTTTCGAAATCCTCTATGGGACTTCGTTTTTGCACAAGAAAATTGTATGTGCCCTTATTGCCTTATTTCCATTATTCCTAACCTCATAGAAATAATGAAAGTTGCAACATTAATGGAAAAACCCACAAAGCAAAGCGATTCTATGTTTTAAAGGTCACTGAGTCCAAATTTAAAGGTCATTTGACTAGCAGAAGTCACATTCCATTTATAAGTTTAAAAAAATTAAAACACTAAAAACTGTTCTCGAAATAAATTTTTTGTATTTAACGTCCGGTTCATAGAACTTGTTAGTCATTTTTTGAGCATGGCTATTAGTCTGTAGCACAAAATCCTAATGCCTTGAAAGATACTGTGACCATGACAACTGCCGCGAATGGGGATGTGTAAAATGATTTGTTTTCAGATTTGTTGAGGTGGCGAAGCCAGCGAAGGCGCGCTGCACGACGACGAGTTGACATAGTCCTCGTCAAATTCGGAAAGGTCTCATACTTAGGCATAGGGAGGTATGAGATTTATCACCCCCAGGACGGTAGACTCACCTGCTTTCGAACCAGGATTTCTCACGCGCGGATTTTTTTAACACACCTGGCACTTTCAAACAACAAATTTACAGTTTCTCTTTCGAAACATACATGCAACAAATACATTTTTGTTTATGCTACATATGTAGAAAATACCAGCCCCCAACTGATCGAAGAATAATTCCTGAAAAAATTAAAAAAATTTATCAGGAAGGTTTTGGTCTTCAAATAACGTACGGGAAATGGGTGCCACACAAAATATGTGAAGGTTGTTCTAAGATGTTACATCATTAGGATTCAAGCAGACATTCGAAGGACATGAAATGTAAGAAACCTGCGTTGTGGAAAAAGCCATTGCATCTAAAGGATTGTTACTTTTGTATGAATGACGTTACAGGTTTCAACAGAAAAAATAAGCAATTCTTTGTTTATACCAATTTCAAAACAGTAGAAAACCCAGAAAGATCGTCCTGCAATGAGAGAAATTCTAATGTAAGAAATGATTTTGATGAAGTAGACAAATCGAGTAAAAACATTGAATCCGCAGGAGGAATTTACTGACTTGGTACGAAATCTAGGGCTAGCAAAATATGGTATTGTGACGATGTGCAAGGTTTATAGGATGAGCTGAAACCAGGTGTTTACAAGGATGAGGAGTTGAAACTTTTTATTGATTCTTGTAAAATAAGTCTCAAAGAAGTATTACTTCGCAACACGAATAAGTTCGCTCCTATATCGATAGACCATTCAACTGGGCTCAAGGAAACAAACCAAATTTTTGAATTTGTTTTGAAGAAGATCAAGTATTCAGAATTTAATTGGAGAATTTGCGGAAACATTGTAGTTGTAGTAGGGATAGAAAGAATCACTATACTAACAAAGAATAGCCAGTGAGAATTTCATTCGAGCTAGGTTTACAAAATATTAAGCAAACCCCGTTAGTTAATCCAGACAGACTACTTATACCTCCTGTCCATATTAAATTGAGTCTCGTGAAGCAATTTGTTAAGGCTCTTAACAAAGAAGGGAAATGTTTCGAAGATTTGCAGCAAAAATTTCGGAATATTTAGGACGCAAAAGTGCATGAGGGTGTTTATCATGGCCAACAAATCCGCAAAATGTTAAACGATCAGAATTTCATCAAAGTTATGAACAAAAAAGAAAAAGCTGCGTGAAAGAGTTTCAAAAGTGTCCTGGAAAACTTTCTCGGTAATCATAAAAGTGAAAACTTGAAGAAAATAGTAGCTGATCTAGTGAAAAACTTTGTGAAGCTTGGTTTTTTGAAGAACCAAAAGTTACACTTCTTGGATTCTCACATAGATTACTTTCTAATGGAATTGGGATGTGAATATGATAGTAGATTACTGTTGCTTATTGCAAAGAGAGGTTGTTCAAAAAGGCGTGAAACGTCACAGAAACCCCCATGGCATAGGTCCTTCGAGAATAAAAGAACAAGATATCATAAGAAAACATAAAATAAATTTTTCTTTTACGTGTCAGGAACAGTTTTCGGTGTTTAAATTCATTTTTTGCAATATTATGAATTTAATACGACCTCTCTGAGTAAAATTACCCTTAAATTTAGACTCAGCGACCCTAAAAACATAACCGCTTTGCGTTCTGGGTATTTCCATGAATGTGCCAACTTTCATCATTTTTTTGAAGTTAGGAATGAAATACGACCTGACCGAGTCAAACCAAATCCAGATTCGGATTCAGCCACTACAAAGACATATATTAAAGAGAATCTAACAAACGAATAAAATATTACAAAATGTCTGTCTGTGACTTTTTGTACACTTTACTCGAAGTTATGACAAAGCTAGAGACAAGTAGTAATATGAACGGAACTTCTTTTAAAATCTTGTAAAATGTCATGTAGTCTAGATTAGTACTCATCATGTTGTAAATTTCAAAGATCCTTTCTCTACGTGTGAAATGATGGGAACTTTGAGGTCGCCTATTTTCAGTTTTTGCAGGTCGTTAAAAAACTTTTTTATATTATATCTTACAGGTGCAGCACCTCGAAAATCATCACGGCGCGGACGTAATGACGACTCTGCTTCAAGTTCTATAGTTTCATGTTAGTATATTATAATTTGTTAAACTAATCCACCAGTAGATGGTTTTGCTGAACGGTGTTGGCCCTGGAGACCTTAGAAATAAATTTTGAATTTTAAATTTACAAGTACCTAAATATGTGAGCAAAACAGACTTCGAGATATCGAGAAATCGAGAGCAGAAAGCTTTTGCATTAAAAAATTTAAATTTAATTTGAAAATTCTACGATTTTATTTCTAACATAGAATTTATCTTCTATGGGTAAAAATTATTCTGTTTGGTAGAAAATTTTTCTATTTTAAACAAGAGATTACTTTTTTCTATTGAAATATGTAGTTTAGTTTCTTATTCAATTCAATATCAAACAAACTGTTGAAATTGCAAACAAATAATTCAACATTTAAACGAAAAACATGCATTTTTAACAAGTGGAAAATTTTCCAGCTACGAAAGTACATCTTTAACAAAATGATCTAATTTGCAGATAAAAAGAATTAAACTTTAACCAAACTATTTAATTTTGTAGTAAGAAAGATTAATTTTCAACAAAGCAGTTGAATATTCGACCAAAAAAGATGAATAGTAGCATAATAGTCGAATTTTAAACAAATTCCTCTTTAATGAAGTCGAATTAACTATCGACCATAAAATATAAATTTTTAACTAGAAAAATATGACTTTTTACGAAAATAGTGGAATTTTCAACAAAAGATTTAACATTTAAACAAAATACTAGAATTTTTGATGAAGAGAAATTAATTCAGATAATAGTAAATTTTTTGGTTAAAAAGAATTGATTCTCAACCATAAAACGTGACTTTTAAACTAAAAGATAAATTTTTAATCCTAAATAACGAATTTTCTATTAAAAAATACGAATGTTTTAAAAAAGTTTTTTTTTTACAAAAAAATATGATTTTTTAGAGAAATAGCTTAAACCTAAGGATGTTTTTAAATTTTTAATTAAATAGAAGAATCGTCAACCAAAAGCGATAAATTCGGTTTAAAAATATAATAGTAGAATTTAAAAATTAAAAGGATTTTTTCTTTAAAAGATCGAATTTGCCGCTCATGTAGACGTATGTTTGATAAAACAGGTCAATTTTTTATAAAAAAAGATTACTTTTTTGAAGATAGTTTAAATTTCGAAACAAAAATAAAATTTTCATCTAAATGCAAGATTTTTTAACCCAAAGTATGAACTCTCGGTCAAAAATATAATATCTGAATATTTAAATTGAAGGCTATAAATTAAGAACAGTTTATTGTAGAAAAGAATGTAATAAGCAAAAATTTCTTTTTTACTTATAGTCGCTGAAAAAAATGTGTGAAATTTATAGAATTTTATAAAATTTAAAAAATAATGAAATTGTTAAAAAAAATTGTTTAAATAAAAACTGACCAGGATTTCGAGAAAAAAAACAATATATTCGCAATCTAGAGATTTTTTGAGCTATTGAACAAAAGATATCTCGAAGACCTTTACGTACATACAGAAGTGTTGTGGCGACTCGAAATCTTGGGTCACGATATAAGAGTTTGTTTATAGAGAGTGAAGGTTTTTTCTTATTCTTTTCAAATTAAAATAATAATAAATTAATTTCTAGCATTCTTGTATATTTTTCAGATAATGAATCTAATGAGCCTCAACGTCAACCTGAGCCACGCCGTCCCCCCGTAACAAGGTGGCCCCCTGACCCAAGCCATATGCCAGAGCATCCATGGCATTTTGAAGCGCTGGGAAAAATATGGCAGCGTGTACATACATTGCGTGATCAAACCCCAGAAAAAGTCCACATTTTAGAAAAAGGTCCTCCAAAAATTACGAGTACTGCCTGGGCAATACATCCGTATCTTGTCGTCACGCCTGCAGTCAATTTAGAAAGATATAACTACTTCACCAAGGAAAAGTTTGAGGTTATATCCTATGGTTATGATGTAGAAGAAATCGTTGAAAATCCTATAAGTGTTGTTTTCGTGAACCTGGCGTTAGATGTTGCTGTGATTGAAGTTAGTTGGCCCATCCTGTTATCAAGGCCTCAAAGAAATGCTTTGCATAATGGTACTGCAGACCTTAGCGAAGATGCTCTTAATTGGGCCATTAATGAGTGTACTAGGATTATTCATCAGAGACTAGGTCCTCCTCCTCCTCCTGCTATCGAGCAGCCCTAATGTTTTTATGTATATTTTACCACCTTTTCTGTTTAAAATAAAATTTTCCAACTGACACTCAACATTCTAAAGCTCATTCAGTAATTTACAGATACTACTGCGCCACGTTGAAGTGAGCAAATTTCAGTTAAACATATATAATCAACAAGAGAAAACACGTAAAAAATGTGTTCTTTCTGATAAATATCCTATACAATAAAGGACACTATTATAAACGAATTAGAACTTATTTAATACCATTTAGCAAGAAGCTGACAGATGGGAATCCCCTTTCCAATCAAATTTACTAAAGTTGAACGGCGATAGATAGCGCTGGCGTTGCAATTCTCGCTACATCTCAAATAATAATGGAACATTTATAAGACGAAAGATTATCCAGGCAAGGTTTATTGTACAAGGTTAATTTTTGTTGTGGTAAATGTTTCACCTGGAATCAATATTATATGTCTTCGTTATAATCTAGCTGCTCTCTTTTGAGCAAAGAAATTGATCATGTTTCTCATTTCAGATCCAAAAATTAATTATTTCTTTCGAAAATATTTATGGAAAAATGAGGATAATATCTAGAAAAATATTTTTCCTGTAAATAAAGTTATCTCATTTTTTTGAAAGCAACGAAAGATACTAAGTTTAAAAACATAGATATCCATATTTAAATGTTCGCAGGTTTGTGCAAATTATTTTTTCAAATCAGAAATACACGTTGCACCGTCGTTAAATGTTTCATTTAAATGAATAATTTTTTTTACTTAAAAGAAAAAAAGTACTATGCAAATGTTGCGCTACAGAATCGTGGTCAACGGTAGTTGAGCGAAGGTGAGAAAAAAACTACGAGACCCTACTTACGAAAATTATAAGATAAGATATGAAACCGCATCATACAATGTGATACATTTTAGAACAATACAAATCAATATCATACAATATGATACAATACCATACAATATTCTGAATGTAATGGAATACAATACAGTATAATACAATATGAGACAACATGATGAAGTATCACACAATATGATTTAATATGATGCATTGCGATGCAATATGATACAATAAGATACAATACGATGACATACGATGCAATAAGAGCATATGGTACAATATCATATATATGATTGAATATTATACCGTATGATTCATTATGATGTAAAAAGATACGTTCCCAAAAATAAAATAAAGTAAAATATATTGATTCTGATTTGATAATAAAAATTAAAAATAAGATGAAAATAAGAGAAAAAGGAAGGAGATTTAGTTAGTTGCTTTCTAATTTTTCTTTATTTTTTTATTTCTGTTTTATTCTATTGTTTTTTTAATGATCACTGAATTTTCAGCATATTCTACAAAACTTTCATTTATTGTATAAATTCATGGATATTTTCTTTAACACTTACAGACATTTCGATTAGATTTTAAAATCTAAAGGTGTTAATTTGACAAAAAAGTTCAGTAAACGTTACAGAAAAAATATCCGTAAATTTAACAAATTACTGGAAACTTTGTAAGCTCTGCAGCAAATTCGTGAATCTTTACAGAAAATCTATGCTGTCCTAAATTTAATGAAAATCCTATAACCTTAGCATTCTCGAAATGGTAAAGGTAACGTTATAATTACAAAGATGTTAAAATTAGAAAATGTTGAAAATCATTACAAAACCATTAAAGTTCTCTTCAACTCTCAATAACTTTTTTCCAGGTGTTGCATTAAATTTCCATTTCCACGTGTCAAATTCTACTACGTTTCTCCGTATTTCACATACAAAAAAGTGTTTGTTATTCATACGTGGAAATATTGGATTGATGGAGGTATATTTTCTTATATTCAAATGTTTCCTTAAAAACTAGGACTTAAAGAGCAATTATTTGATGAACGAAATATTAGGTTATTGTCAATACATAATAAATAATATCAAACTCGCATAAGAAATAAAAAAAATAATAAGTAAAACAAAGAAATTTAATTTTATTAGCATACACCATCACTAGACAATAAAAAAGCTAATAAACCAGAATTTGACCGAACTTATTTACCAAAATGAGTGGCAGGAAGTTGTGAAACTATTAAACTCCATCAAAGCCGACACAGAGGAAACCAAAAAGAACGTCAACCTTCTTAACACTGACACAACTCAATTAAAGTCCGATTTTGATGCTCTAAAGATCAAATTTAGCACATTCATAGTACAAAAAGATGAAATAAAGTCAGCAGGAATTACAGGAAAAGTACAGTTTTGCTCAAGCTACAGGTTAACTTTCTCCAGCGACAAGCCCGTTCCTTCTCATTCGTTCTCAATATTCTCACTAGCGCTGGTCTCTCACTTAATGAGTCGAAAATTGACTCCATTTATCTTCTGGGGAGGAAACAAGGCAGTAGACTCGTCCCGGTGCTTTTCAGTTGTAGCAGATGGAAGCAGGAGGTTCGCAACAAACGCACGGCTCTCAAAAAGCTAAACCTTTCTTTTACACTTGGCAGATCGCCAGAGGAAAGACAAGTTTGGAATACCCTATAACATAGTGTCACCAAGCTAACAAATGCGAGTATTAACGTTTTGGTTAAGGGTAGCAGTGTGATGCTGGATGACCGTCAGGAAATGAACAAATCTCGATTGAAACACACTTCTCGTCAAGAAGAAAATCCAAAACACGACAAAAGCGCATAACGGATGGATCGAATAGCTCACTGGACTCCTCAGTAGAAAAAACTCCTTCAAAGCCGGAGAAGCCTCAGTCTGAGAGACAAAAACCTACTAGGCCTGGCAAGGCTTAGCAACTTGCAGCAGAGAAAAAAGTCGATAATCAGGATGTGATACCGCAATCTCCTAAGGGCAGCAATCTTTGCATCTGCTTCGGGCATACTCACAGTCTCTCAAATTTTTCTGATATCCAAAAAAACCTACGCTTCTCGGACATTATCTGCCTGTGCGAGACATGGGTAACTTTACAGAAATTAGAGTCCCCTATTTGGATCCCTGATCATACCGCTATTGTAAGTAATGGACCACGCTCTGCTAGAGTCGACCGCCCTAGTGGGGTTTTAGCAATTTTTATAAGCAAAGCTGTATTTAATTTGGAAATTTCATTAATTTCTCCTGTATGTATTTCTGTTAAATGTTGGCGCAGGGCGTTTCAATTTATTGTGCAGCATTGTATAGGTGAAGATCATTGGACTCTGAGGTCAACGCGAGGCGGGAAGTTTTTGTTACTATTCCTGAGAATGATGAGCTAATGATATTAAATGGGAGATTCTCTAAAGATTATCCAGCCAATTATACTCTTTTTGGATTTCAGGGTATGAGTGTTAAGGATATTGTTGCGTCTAACATTCGCTCAATAGATCTGATTTCTAAGTTTGAAGTACTTCAATTGCCTACGACATACGATCATCTTGCCGTTCGCATTGATATTTTGTATTTCATATAGAAGGATTGTTTAATACAATAATTTAGAATTTAAACCGCAAGTGCATGAAATATCTATTTCTGGGAACTCTGCGTACTCTAACGGCGAAATAAATACCCTAAATAATAATTTAATTGTCACAATCACATCTGTCGCTGATTAGTTGAATTTACTTGCAAAGCCTAAATGGCATACTCTAAGGAAAAAATGAAAGAAAGGTCGGAGTTTGCTGATACGGAGGGTGCAAAATATCTAGAAATCAAAAGATCTTTCCTGGACTTACGTGGTTCCAAGAAGAGGCATTACGAATATGCACTGGTGAATTTACTAGCGGCTTGTAATAATCCCAAGGATTTTTGGGCAGCAGTCAATAGACTATATTGCGTTCTCCTTCGACTAACAATGTAAGCATGCATGCATGCAAGACCTTCTTTTCTCTCCCTATCCTATTGAGGCTGCCATCTCCATAGAGTGGATTGTAAACAAACACCCTTTAACGGACTATGATATCTCGATTGATGCAATTCAAGCCTTTTTATTAAAATGTAAATGTAATAAAGTGCCGGGCGAGGATGGGATTGCCAATAAATTTTTCAAAAACCACCCGGAAAATTGGATAGAGTACTTAGGGTGCCTCTTTAACGGGATCTAGGCCAAGGAAAAAGTCCCATCTAGCTGGACCAAAATACATGAATTTTGGTTGCATACATTGTGATGAATTATTGTGATAAGTCTGATTCTCATGATTACCGGGGAATCGCTCTTAATAATAGTATTACTAACATCTCTCAGATCCTGCTGACAAGATTGACTGCGTGGGTCAACGAGGTAAACATTCTCCTAGGAAATCAGGCGGGTTCCAGGCCTGGAAGAAGTATTATTGATAATATTTATACCATAAATTCTTTAATTCAAATTCATCTGCTTATCGCAAAGCAAGTAATCTTTGCTTTTTATATAGATTTTAAAAAGGCTTTTGACTCAGTAGGCCACTGCCACCTATGGAGCAAAACTTCTAAGAATAGGCATATCCACTAAACTTCTACGAACTAGGAAAATTTTTTATAATAGCGCTAACATGTCTATTCGCACTGGCGAGGGTCTGACATTTTTTGTAAAGGTAACTTGTGGGGTGCTTCAAGATGAGATCCTTAGTCCTCTCCTTTTTGCACTTTTCATATATGACTTAGAAGAGTACTAGAGAAATCACGGTATGCATATAATTTCAATAGATCACTTATGTGACGTTATCCTACATGCTGATGACATAGTCATATTCACTTACTCCCAGGCTGACTTACTAAAAAAAATTAACCTCATCACCCAATACTTTATGATCAATTTTTTAACGGTCAGCGAAGCAAAATCAAAAGTTATGGTATACCATAAAGTTCAGCCATGCGAATACAACTTCTTTTACGCACAGGCTCAATCAAATCAAAATAAGCAACATTTTTTATTGCAGATATACAGTTTCAGTTCAAAATTCTTTGTTTCGGTTTTAATTTTTTTTTCTTTCAAATAATAATTTTTTACTTAAAAGTTTAACTTTTTCTTATTTAAAAATTATCATTTTGTTGAAAATCAATCTTTTTAAGTTGAGCTAGTTTATTTAAAACTCATTTATTTTTGGCTCAGGATTCAACTTCAGATGAAAAACTGCGAAGTAAGGTGAAAGAATATTTCTAAAAATAATTCTTGTTTTCCCATTGTCGGTCGTGACTAGCAAATACGTTATGTTGGTCGTGATAACGTAGCCTATTTCCAAAATGTATTTTTCTGAAATTCTTATTCTCGCAGGCGAATTTCTTATTTTTTTAAAACAAGGACAGATACGAAAACATATTTAGAGAAATGTT
Organism: Druon quercuslanigerum; assembly: GCA_010014905.2. Taxonomy (NCBI): domain Eukaryota; kingdom Metazoa; phylum Arthropoda; class Insecta; order Hymenoptera; family Cynipidae; genus Druon; species Druon quercuslanigerum. The sequence continues at coordinate 14,177 of JAAAKG020171620.1, forward strand.
TCTACGCATAAAAAAGTTACATAAAAATGTCTCATGTGCGTTTGCGTTATCTTCTATCATTCACGAAAAAATTTAAAAATTACATTTTTACCAAAAAAAGATTCTCTCTGCCTCAAGAATGGTTTATCTCGCACAATGATGATAAGATGACCATCTTCTAGTAGCAGAAATTATAAAAAATATGCGAAAAAATACAAAGGTTAAGTTTTACAGAGAATCTTCTTTCTTTTCTTCTTTAAATTAAAAAAAGGAAAAAACATCTTTTCTGGAATAACCCACCTTTTCCATTCTTCTAAGTATTTTTTAAAATTTTCTCAAGATAGAGGAAAGGCATCTTATCGGCATCATACGGATTAAACCATTTTTGAGCAGAGAAGATTTTTTTTACTAAAAATGCACTTTTTTTGCCAATGATAGAAGATAAGACAAACGAACAAGAGACGTTTTTCTTAGAACTTTTTTAGATGTGCAAACTTTTATCTGAACTTATTTCCGTAGTTGTCATTTATTCCAACAAAAAGTGGGAAATTCAACTATAAAAAAAGAATTCGCCTGGTCGGGAAGTAATTTAGGAAGCATTAAGTTTATCAGATGTCGTAACTATCAAAGAAACAGTAAAAAAATTGGCAAAGAATTGAAAGTTTTTTTTAGATAATAGACACATTGCTTCTCTAATTTAAAATTTATCCGCCCTAATCTGTTTGGTTTCGTGGAAAATTCATCTTTCTTGGTAGAAAATCAATCTTCTTTTTTTGAAACCTATTTTTATTATGTCAATTATATAAAGCTCTTTGGTTGAAGCCTTATACTTTTTTGTTCAACATTCACCTCTTTAATTAAGAATTGATATTTGTGGTAGAAAATTCATGCTTTCTGTTAAAAATTTTACTATTTTGTTGAAAACTGGAGTATTTTGTTCAAAAATTTATTATTTTTAGTAGCCAGTTCATTTGGTTTGTTAAGCATTCGTCTATTTTAATTAAAATGTCTTGCTCTTAGATCTAAAATCCACATTTTTCAGAATTAAGCTGTTTTCTAAAAAATCCATTATTTCATGGAAAATTTATCTGATTTTTATTGAAGTTTAATCTTACTCGTTTAAAATTTTATTATTTGGTTAAAACTTTATCTTTATATTTTTAAAATTTACCAATTTTCTTAAAAATTAGACTATTTTGGAGACAACCTAATTATCCGATTGATAACTCAGTCAATTTTTACCTAATCATAATCACTCAAACATATTAGACATAAAATTAAACTCACTTTCGTTATACTAACAGCAAACACAACAACAAGATAATCTGCCTATTTTTTATTATAATTGATTTTAATTTTGTTATAAAATTTTTATTTTCAATATATTTTTTACGAAAAACCGTGAAAACCCCACCTTTTTACCGCTATTTTGTTTTTTGGCACGTATTTTTTAAAAATTTATAGGGGCATACCTATTATCATACTTAACATAATTTTTATTTATTTTTCTGTTTAAGATGGCCCAGTTTAAGATTTTTTCTACAAACCGGACATATCTACTTTTCGAGGCTTTGCGTTTAACTGAAGTTTTTGTGTATTCAAAATTTTATAAGACGGATAAAAACATATTTTAATATATTGCAAGATTTTATTTAATAAGCCTGATGAATCCTATATCAATATATTTTTTAAGAATCTCAAACAAATTTCACAAAAACGCGTTTTTTTCGGTGGTAATAAATAATTACTAGAATGACCCCTTAATATTATTCTTTTGGTTTTAAAAATCTGCTTTTCAATTTTTGGTTCCAAGTTCATGTTTTGTTTTGTTAAAAATTCCACTGAAAAATAATTTTATTGGTATAAGATTATTCTATTTATAAGGAGTTGACAACTGGAAAGATCGCCCGGTAAGAAGAGAAGAATAGAGAAAAATTAATATTTTCAGATTTAAAAGAAAGAGTAAACATTATTTAATTTTTTTGAATTTGCTAGTTTTCCATCGGAAGAAGTTCTATTTCCTTATCGATTGACACTTGTGTTGTATTCCATGTACGCGAACATATTTTCACCTTTTTTAATCCCTCCTAATCCGATCAGTAGACACACCTGTCATGGTTACTTTTAATTCCATACTTACATGTTGTCTTTTCAATGAATTTAAATCCTTCTAATCGGTCCATAATATATGTACACTTGGACAGTGCCTATTTCTCTGTGTGCAACATAATTTTGGAAATTTTAATTCTTTTGTCACGGCTATTTTTAATTCCATAATTACATGTTTTTTTCGATTATTTTAATTTCTTCGAATCTGTCCAAAAAATTATGCGCACATCCATAGTTTCTATTTATTTTTGTGGAATATAAGTTTGGAAATTTCAATTTTTTGTCTGCTATAACGGTGGAGTAATTTTATTTATAATATTTTGCATTGTTTAAACAAATTATAAATTTAATAATATAATAAATATTAATGAATTTATTTATTAATGTTGCGTAAGGTAAACAAAATTTATTTATCTTTAAACAAAATTATAAAAATATTCTTCGCGAATACTACAAATTATTGCTATTAACATAAGTATTTTATTTTTATAACTCATCGATTAAAAAGACTACGCTTTGCGTCTTCCAAGTGACATTATTCGCTTTCTTTCTATTCTTTCTTTTGCATTTCTCAATGCTTTATTTCCTCTTAATACGCTTCCATTAAAATTTTCTAAGTCGGTTAAAAAGAATAGATTTTGCTCTTTTTTCTACTCTTTGGTGAAACTTTCAATGAAGGAAAATTCACGTATTAATGGGAATTCAGATTCTGAATTTTTCTGAATTCTTCTCTTCTTACCGGGCGGGTGTAAACCTACTTCTGCATTCAAAAAACTTCAGGATATTTCAATAACTTCAGAAGATTTTACTGACTTCAGGAGATTTTAAGTGACTTCAGGAAAATTCAAGTGACTTTGCATGATTTCACGTGAAAATTTCTGCAAAAATTTCAGGAGATTTCAAGTGTCTTTACGTGACTTCAGGAGAATTCAGGTAACTACAAATGAATTCAGGTGATTTGACGTAATTTCTTGTGCATTTGCGGGAAAATCCTACAGATTTTAAAAAATTTCAGGAATCTTTTGAAGAATTTACTGATTTCAGGAGATTTTACGAAATTTCGTTAATTTTACGTGGAATCATTTTATTCAGCAAGATATTCGCTATTTACTCAGAAAACGTTTGTAACTAGATACAGCCAAGTATTACGCAATTTTCTGATTTAGTGTCGAATATTCGAATGTTCATTTATTACTTATTATCATTATACCGCTAAAGCTGTTGCTCTTTATTAATAAATAATTATTTATGTTTCAAAACAATCTCCCTAGGAACATAAATATTTGGTTTTACGCTTAAAACAGTTCCCGGACACTTTGCCCAGAATACACGGAATAAAAGCGTTTGAGATTTGACTGTGCCCGAGTGCCAATAGGTGGCGCATATTGTTCACGAGGCCTGAATTACAATTTTTTTAAACCGCGTTCTATAATATAAATAAATGTTATTAAACTGTAAAGTGAAGCCAATCTAAAGATAAGCTCTTCGACTTCATGAAAAAAAATTTGCCTAGATTGATTTACGACACTAGCGGACAGTGGGCTTTATGTTTTCTACTACTTTTCTGTTTGTTTGCCGATCTCAGTTTGTGTGCACTTAGTCCAACAGCGGTCTTTCTTACATAGGCAGGTTATAGTAAGGAAATTTAAAAAAATTTTATTGCAATTACAGATTTGAAAATATCATAATCAGCATCTGCGGATTTTCCGATTTCAATGATATATTACTTCCATAGAACAGTTGAAAACTTGAAGATGTTTAATTGAAGAAAGCTTAGCTCAATATTTACTTATTACTTATTACTTATATCTATTGCAGGCACCCACGTTTTTCGTGAGGAATAATTTTTCTAGTAACATTTATGAAATTATGAATTTTAATGGATTCATAACAGTGCATTCGACTAGGATGAATTATGATACTTTTCAGTTTATTTAAAATTTAAAAACATGGTTTAAATAGAAATTTATTTTATTTTATACTTTCTAGTTCATTTAAAATTTATTTTATTACTAAAAACATAATCAGAAACAAAAAAGTTTATATTCTAGTTCTATAACGAATGAAAAAAAAGGAATACTCACTTCTATTCTGTTACAGAAATTTCATCTTATTATTGAATCTTACGTTTCTTAAAACTTTCATGTTCAATATTACGTTGTTAAACTTTTCGATAACTTTAATTTGATTCATTTTCAAAAGTGCGAAACGATAGTATTATTGAAACCGTTAAGTCAAGTTTCTATGAACTATGGAACCATTGTTACCATAGGACCATGATAATTACTGTATTAAATTGCATTGTCATCCATTTCTGGCTTAAATGCAAAGGACCCCGCACAAATATATGGAAAAAATAGTCCCAGTCAAGTTGGCTGAAACTGTAGTATAATGTACTTCATAATATCCAGATCAAATGAAGTCCTTAGAAACTGGGCCCAAAAAATGCCAGGTTTCGAGATAGGAGAGACCAAATGTCACTCTCCATGGGCGCGAGAGGAGTTCCATGGACTATCGAAGACTGTTTGGCACCAAGCTCCGAAAGCATGCCGAAATCTCTGTTCCTTGTATATTTTGTAGTTTCGGATCCCCGAAACAATATTATCCATACTTCAATGTCGAGAAAAGATACTTTTTCATGGGTGTTGTATCAAAGTTAACGTTTTATGCATACTGTTTGGCATCACGCTCGGGTTCATGGCAAACTCTCTGTCCCTTTTATATTTTGAAGTTTAGGATCCCGCGAACAATAATATTCATTTCGAAAGGTCGAGAAAAGGATACTTTTCCATCGGTGTTGCACCCTTGAGGACTGTTCGGCAGAACGCTCAGGGATCATTCCGAACTCTCTGTTACATAATATTGTGTAGTTTGGGATTCCTTGAACAATAATATCCATGTCTTAATGTCGAGAAAATAATAATTTTTCATACGAGTTGTACCAAAATTAACGCTTCATGCACACTCGCCGAATGCCACGGACCCTTTAGAACTGTTGGGAACCACGCTCAGATCGTCTAGCCTAAACGACGGGGATGATATGTGGGGCTAGTTTAACTTTAAATGCATAACAAATGTTTCGTAGGATTAAAGCAAGTTGATTCACTTACGTATAGTTTCTTTTTACAACATTAGCCCTACATTCTCTTCATAACCTCGCCGTGTTTTAATTTGATTACAAAATACGCACGCAATATTTTGTTTATGAACCAAAGTCTCCTTTTTATGTCAATTTTGAAACTTTTGAATTTGGAAATCAATTGTCATAATCAAAAAGCCTCCTTCAAATAAACTTTTAGATTTCGGGTATCGGTAGTTTCTCATAAAGGAGGTTTTGCCGCTAAGGCGACCGACCTGGTGGTCAATTTTCAAACTGTTTACATATGTATGACCTTTTTTTGAAAGAATCTTTGCAGTTTACTCTTGTCACAAATTCTGTAATAACTTTCTATTTTCTTCGCCTGGGGCAATCTTTCTTTGATATTGGAGCCAAGATTATAAAAAGGAACGCTGAAGAATTTCCCTATGCCTAGAATTCGGTCATGCCGCCTGCCAGAATAAGGTGCAATTGCACATATGTGCAACTGCCTTGCAGCTGCAAGCGATACTACACATATCTTATGCATAAAATGAGCAAAAGCAACAAATCGAAATTTATCGTCGTGCTGAACATGAAATAGCTCCTCTAAAGATTGGTAAAAATACGGGGATATGGCTGAACTTCAATAGAAGCATTAATATGGAGATTAATGATTCAGCACTTGATCCTAATTGTCTGACAGTCAATGTTTTAAAACAAAGAAGAAATATTTCGTGTATATTTTGTAAGAGAATAAAGATTGTGACCAGTTTCTCGGTAAAACGTAGGGTTAATGTTTTAGTAAAAAAAAGTATTTATGTACCGGAATCAACTCGTTCTTGCCCTGAATATTTGGATGTGAGTAACTGTATACCAAACGTCCTACTGCAAGGTTTAGCTTTTTGTAATAGGGCATATCGCTTATCTGGTGTCCAGTTGCAATATTTTTTGCAAAGCCTACGTGAATTATCGAAGATTGATGACTCGAATTTTAATAATGAAGAAACGTTTTAAGAGAAAGTGTTCAATTCGTATTAGTAAAAAGGATTTAATGATATTTTTTTAAGCTTCGCCAAGGGCTGAGTGATGACTTTTTAAAAGTTATTTTTGGATCCGATAGTAGGCGTCTATAACACGGGAGCAGTATGTACATACATATAACGGAATTCGCAAATGAACTTTATAATCCCAATTGTGAAGTTCCAAAAGTAATTGCTTATATAGATGGAACTTATGTATAAATCCATAAATCCAGCAATTCCAGAGCACTCAGGCAAGCATGCTGCGTTCATAAAGCTCGCCACTTGATTGTGTCAGCCTTAGTAGTAGCTCTATACGGCTATATTTTGGATATTCATGGGTCCTACTTTTCTGACTCTCGAAATAACAATTCTGCCATGCTTACTAATCAATTCGAAATCGATGGTAATCAGCTGTGACAATGGTTTAAAAACGATGACATTATCATTGTGAGCCGTGGTTATCGTGATGCAGTAACGCGTCTTGAAAATCTTGGTATGAACCATAAAATGCCACCTTTGTTAGTTCGTGGACAAAGGCAATTTGATACAGAAGAAGCAAATGACTCAAGATTGATCACTAAGATGCGCACATCATGATCAGGCGCAAAAAATGTTACAAAAATCACGTGAAACCAAAGTCGTCCAGGCCTGAGTTACAATTGACAACCTGCATACCAGGAATGCCAGATGGATTTATCTTAACGAGCACCAAGTACCTCATGTCCCCTAGGGAGGATATGTATTATTTGAAGGAACTGACTGTAGGAATCTATCAGCTGAATCTAGCAGGAGCTTACATCCAAGATAAGTTTGAAAGGGAGCCAATGGAAGATTTGGAGTTGGGCAAACTTGTCGATGAACAGTATTTAATCAGAGTGCGAGCGTATTCTCGGTTCAGAAGTGCAACGAAATATCAGATCTGGATGTCCTAAGTAGAAGATAACTTGGTTCAAGCAGCCGATGATTAAGAGTTACAGCTGGATGAAGCACAAAACAATGAAGAAATATTGGGGTCCTGCTGTACTTGCAAAACTGGGGCACATGTAGCAAGCATATTATAGCATTAAGGATACGCGCGCCATCATAAAGTATACAAGCAGATTCATGATTAATAATGATACGGATGCGGGTCAAAGGGAACAGTAGAATGATATACCAAAACTCATCTTGTTGGAGCAAACTAATTCTCATTGTTTTCTTCACTGACCAGAGCGTCATCCAATACCAAACCATACACTATTGTTGCTATAACTGGTTTACACACTTCCCGAGTTGTCCTCCATTGGCGGGATCGCATCATAATCTTGTCATAACTGGCTGGAAAATACCAGAATATTGCTATTATTAACCTGATCATTCTTTAATCTTACCTTAACTGGCTGGATAATACTCCGCTATTGCCCTAATTGGCAGGATCGTGCGCTGATATCGTGTTGATATTTTCTTGATTACCCGGATTTCTTTCCTTAATTGGATGGACAAAGAGTTCGCCTTGCCATGAATATTATCAATCAGGAGGCCCGAAACTACAAAATATCAAAGAGACAGCGAGTTCGGCCTGATCCCTGAGCGTGGTAATATACAGTCCTCTGTGGTCGCTGTAACTCGTATCATCTGCATGAAAAATGACATACGATGCAACTCCGACAGAAAAGTATCCTTTCGTCGACCGTACGACATGGATATTATTGTTCAGGGGGCTCCAAACTACAAAATATCCAAGAGACAGTGAGTTCGGAATGATCCCTAAGCGTGGTGCCAAACAATCCTAGAGGGTCCGTGGAACTCCTCGAGTATGCGTGAAACGTTGACATTGGTACAACACCGGCGGAAAGGTATCCTTTCTTCTAATTTTAGACATGGATGTTATTCTTCAGGGGCTCTCAAACTAAAAAATATCCAAGGGATAGGAGCGTGGTGCCAAACACACTTCGAGGGTCCGTGGAACTCCTCTCGCGTCCATGAAAAGTGCCATTTTGTCCCTCCTATCTCGAAGCCCTTGAGTTTTTTAGACCACGTGTCTAAGGACTTTATTTGATCAGCACCGGGACCATATTTTCCATAGATATGCGTGGGATCCTTTAAAAACTAAATTAAAAATCAGGCTCGACAACTTTCTTTGAAATATAATCAGCTTTAAAAAAACATCCAGACGGGCCACAGTTTTAGCCGAAATCGTATTTTGAACCACGAAATATTGAATAGAATTTCTAGAAATTTTTTTTTATTGTTAATTTTAGATGTGAATTTTGTTTGTCTACTGGTCTAAATCAATATTATTGAAATATTGATAAATCTTTACGATTGTGAAAAGAATGTCTCAATCTATCTGATCCTCTTACCAACTGAGACACGGAGAGACAAGAAAGATTCTTCTTTTTGCCAACATGAAAATCATATTTTTATTGTTAATCTTAGGTTTCCTGAGCAGGGAATAGTTATTATTAAATTTAGATGTTAATTTTGTTTATCTACTTGTCTAAATAAATATTATTAAAATATTGATAAATCTTTAAGACTGTGACAAAAAATGTCTCTATCTTTTTCATTTTCATTAATTTTTATTATCAATCTTTTTAATAACTAGAAATGGCAAAAATAAATGTTTTTAGGAAAAAATTCACATTTTTCGAAATACTCAAAAAACAGTGAAAACTATTAGATAATCAATTTAAAAAGAAAGCTGGAAAATATTTTAAAATGTTTCAATTGTTTATCGAGGAATATAAGCTCCTTACCTATTTCGAAAGGTTTTAAGGGAATGAAAAAAATGTCTTAAGAATCCTAGGAAGATCTTTCATTTTTTTTTCTTTAACAAATATTTACAAAATTTTCAAAAAAACTTTCAAAAGATTTCCAAAATTGATCAAAAAGAATCTGAAAGATTTTATGGCAATTTTTCAATTTTCAGAATTTTAAGAAAAATTAACTAAAAACTGGAATCATTTAAAAAGGATATTTTGAAATTTTTGATGATTTGAAAATATTGGTGAATATTTTAAAATTTGCAAAGATTTCGAAGAATGTAGAACAGAATCCAGATTTTTGAAGATGGTCATGGGCCCCCGAAAGAATTTTAATTGTTTATTTATGTTTGAATCGAAACAATGCTTGATGATGACGAGATGTTTTTCATATTCAATTCGCGTGATTGTAATTTTTCCGAAAGCTTTTTTTAAAACAAAATTGATGGTTTTGCCTTTCGCGATTTCGCACTTAACAAAATTTTTGCAATTCGGAAAAATTACAATCACTTGGATTGAAAATGAAAAAAATCACGTCATCAGCAAGTATTTTTTCGATTCAAACATAAATAAACAAACAAAATTCTTTCGGGGGCCCATGACCGCTATTACGCCACTGGCGCTGTTCCCGCCAAGCGCGTTGATTGACCAAAAGAAATATTGAATATCTCGCTTATTTTTAAGAATTTCGAAAAATGGCAAAGGACTTTTCTGCTCAAAATTTTAAAAGCAATGTCCTGGTTTTTAGCGGTACGAGGTTTCTGGGACACCCTGTATAGAAGACGTGAAAATAAATCTAAGAATTCAACGTTTTAAAAAATATCTAGAGAGTGAACCATTTCCTTAAGTTTACTAGCAAAATTTAGAATAATTCTTTTTTTTTTTTTTGAAAAATTAATTTGAGAAGAATATTCCAAAATATTTTAAAATATTTAAAAACATTCATAAACTTGTCACAAAAAGAATCAAGATACTTTTAAGGTAATAATTTTACTTTTTCAGATTTTTTTTGAATTTCAGGCTAAAATTCGAATTATTTTATAAGATATTTAGAATGTTCCGACGTGAATATATAATTTTTTGAAAGGATTAGGAGAACATGCATCTTTCTGATTTTCCCAATCCAATTTTTTTTGTCAAAATTTGTGTGAAAAATGTAATCTTTTTTATTCTGCTATATATATTTATGTTTTCCTTTCTGACTCTTATAGAATTCATCCATCCTTATAGAATTAAACAGTACCATCATTGTTTCAAAATTTGTTTAAAAAAGGCGTGCATAGATATTTCGAAGATTAATTTAAGGGTCTTTTTAGTTTTGCAATCGAACGCCTATTTCGATTATGATTAATTGCAAAATTTAATTTTTCAACAAAAATGATATCTCTGCAACTAAAGACATGCATCTTGACAAATCAATTCCACTTGCAGGCAAACATTAACAAACATTAACTTATAGAAAAAGTTAATATTTTACGAAAATGAAAAAAAATTAACAAAATATTTGAAGTTTTAACCAAATAGTTAAATTTTGAAAAACAAAAGGTGAATTTAAAACGAAGAATGTACTAGTTGATATATTAACTGAAAAATATTTTAATTTTAAGTTAAAATATTCTTCGATTTGATGAAAAAATTTTTGAATCAAAGAAAATTTTATGCAATAGCCCTTAGCCAAAGAAAAGTTTCTTTTAATTCAGAGAAGGAGTACCTTGTTTCAATAAAAAAATGTTCTTTGACCAATATTATTGTCATTAACTTTCAATAACACTTATCCACGCGTTTGTATTAGGATTTAAATTTCCACAATCAAATGCTACCACATTTCTCCGTATTTCACATTAAAAAAATGTTTCCTATTCACATGTGAAAATATTGGATTGATGAAGGTTAATTTGCTTATCTTTAAAAGTATTATTAAAAACTATGACTTATTATGGCGAAAGTTTTTAGTTAACAAAACTTTAGTAAACATCGTTTTTTACATATTTTTGAATTAAAAGTTTAATTTCAAGGCATAATAAATGAACAAATAATATGAAACTTGCAGGGAGATTTATAAAAAAGAGTGCAAATTAAACAAATAATATTCATGTTATTGGTGTAATATAAATATTATGAAAATTCGCGTGAGCACGTTTTGTTGTTATCTGTAATTTTAATGATTTATATACAAAATTTCTTCAATTTGGAAGATTTAGAATTGATTTTAAAGTAAAATAAGATTCTTTGAACTATGTAAAATGTCCTGTTGTTCCAGAAATGGATAGAATATATTTTTGTTTAATTTATTTACACATTTGATCTCTTTCATCTTACTTAAATCATGTTGATGCGATAATAAATTTAATATTGTGAGAAAATATTGTCAAGAATTCACATTTTTATCTAAGCCAAAAATAATGATAAATCAAATAAAAATTGTTTTAAGAGATTCTTGTAGATTTAATATTGAATTTATTTATTTTTAGAATTATATAAATAGAATTTTTAATCCCTTCTGCAGCAAATTTACAAATATTTTCGAAGATTTCAGATATCCTGAAAACTTATCTAGAAAATATCAAAGAAAGTATTTTTATTTTACAGGATTTTACGAAATTTCATTATCAATTCTTTTCTAAAAATTTTAAAAACCTTCCTAAATTTTGAATTAATCTTTTTTTAACTTCTATATAGCTTTTAAAATAATTCAAATTTATTCTAAAATTTGAAATTTCTTTAAACAGAAGGATAAATTAATTACGACAAAATCTTACAGATAGTTCCTTTAGAATTTAGATCATCTTTTTAAAAGTTTTGGAATTTTTTTTATTATTCTTAAAAAGTTTAGTTCAAAAAATCATTTTAAATTATTCCAAGCTTCTCGGAAAAAATTTCAATTCTCTTGAATTCCTTTTGAATTTTAAAAAAACTTCTGAATTTTTGCTTCCAAATATTTAAAAATCTTCATTTTGTTTTGAATCTTTTAAAATATTCTTTAAATATTAGATTATTCTTCAAATTTTTTTAAAACTTTCCTATAGCAACATTTTTTTTAGAAATCTTATATAAATTTAATTATTTATCATTTTAACGTAAAAAGATGCATTTCTCCGCAAAAGACCAATTTTTAACCAGCAAGATGAATTTTTTACTACCATTATAAATATTCACAAAAATATGTTTTTTATAAAGCACTTGAAATTAGAATAAATAACGGAATTTCTGACCAAACAGAACTTAATTATCAAGGAAAAATGTGACAGTTGACTCTCAAAAAGATTTTTATTCATCTAAAAGAGTTGCATTTATACAAAAGAGAGCAATTTTCAACAAAATAGTTGAATCGTGAAACAAAAAAGATTAATTTTTAAGTTAAAATTTTTATTTTTAATAAAATTAAATTTGTGCAAAAAAACACATTAAAAAAATTAGAATTTGTGAGGAAAATAATCGTTTTTTATATTGCATTATTATAATTTAGCTACATTTTAGCAAACCTTTTAAAGTTTATAAATATTTGTAATCTCCTTGACATTTTTTGAATTCCTAAATACTTTTTTAATTTCTAAATAACTTTTATAAACTCTTAGAGCTTCTATATATTTTTTTGAAATTTTAAAAATCTACATTTTTTCAATTGTTTGAAATATTTTTAAATTTCATAATAAGAATTATTCCAAAAGCTTTAAAAAAACCCTTTCAATCCAAAAGAAAACCCTTTTGAAATATTTCTAAATACTTTTAAATATCCGCAAAAAAAAACTTTCAAGAATAAAAAATTATGAAAAATTTTCCTAGAAATCTTACAAAAATTTTAATTGTTGTGAAATCTTTCGAAATTTTTAAAAAGCTTCTAAAATATTTATTATAAATTTTCAAAATTCTATATAATATAGATTTAAATTTTTTAAATATTTTTCAACCACTTTTTTAAGGCTGTCAAAATCTGTCATTTTCCCCGAAAAATTTTATTCTTTACTTAAATCATTGAAGTATTTTGAAATTTTTTAACATTTTTAATTCTGAAATTGGAGATTGTCGTGAACAGTATAATTTGGAGAATTTTATGTTTCTGATATTTTAAATTTCAAGCATTTTCCAGTAAATGTAAAATCAGTGAAAGAATCAAATTTGCAGATTCTAAAATTGTTATATTGTAAAATGAAAAGTAGACAAATTTTTTTTTTAATTAACATACTTTTTATTTTATGTCTTATTTCTTATTTCATTATTTTTTATTACATGAAAAAAATATTGAATGTAGAAAAAATTTGCCCCCAATTATCG
>JAAAKG020171631.1:0-27379 GCA_010014905.2 Druon quercuslanigerum
TTTGTACACGATTGAAACCCGAAATATCTACTTTATCATAATGAATCATCGTGAAAGCATCAAATCTATTATTAACACGTTACCTGTTAAAACTAACTAACTTTAATTGATACATGCAGAAAATAGTCAAAAAAATGTGAATTATAGGGAATCAGGAATTAAATACGATTTATAACCGAACTTTTAGATTATACTTTTTTGGATAGTAAATATTTCATATGTAAATTGATAAAAATTGATTTTAAGTTCATTTTTATGTTTTAATAATTGAATATTAAAACGTTCGAAAACTAATATACCATATTGAAATAATTGTTGTTTTTTACAAGAACAGTTTCAACATAAACGTATTTTTGTTCAATGTAATACAATGAAAATTCCACATGTAACACTTAATTTTCGATAAATCTTCATTGTATTCTTTCATCAGTCGTTTAAACCTATGCAGCACAATAAATAAAAACTGTTTTTGAGTAGAAATTGAAATACATTTTAAAAACTTCATACTCGTGCGGGATTGAACAACTTTTCGCCCTTGCCACAAAATATACTAATTTTGTTTGAAATAAATTTTACTTTACAAGCAAAAATGCTCTAGTTTTAAAACAAAAATAATGTTTTTCGCATTTTAACGAGTAAAGACCCAGGTACAAGGAATCGACGCGGAAGGCCCTCAAACCTACACCGACTCAACAGGCTAGGAAGCGTAGGTTCAAATAAGAGTTTGGGCGAATGGCAAAACAAGGTAAGCGCGACTAGGCGTGAAGAAGAGGATAAAAGGAAAATAGAGGCCGGGGACGATGATTTAGAAAGGGACACAGAGGACAAGAAATTTAGCACCAAACGGAAAACACCGGAAAGAGATGCTGGAGATGGGGGATGTTTGAAAATTTGGAAGTTCTCATAAAAGGGTTTAGAGAGGAAACAAGGAAGAGATTAGATGATATGAATAGGGATGTAAATAGGTAGGGAAACAATGTAAGGGGAGAAGTGAAAAAGGTAAGAGAAAAATGGAAAGAATGGAAGGAGGAGAAAGACAAGGTTCGAGGTGAACTAGAGATCATAGAGAATAGAAAGAAAGAGATTGAGAAACAGAGAAATAGTAAGACGTAACAGCTGCAAGAATGGATAAGTAATTTAGAAATTAGGTATAAGCATATGGGGAAACATATGAGGACATATGAGGACAAGAAGGAAGAATTGGTTTTAATAGGAGGGGACTTAAATGCATGGACTGGCGAACAGGGGGGTGGGATCTGGGATGAAGAAAAGGAGGCATATATGGAGCATTATTCCTGAAATGCCCTAAATTGAAAAGTCATGTCTTTCGTTTGCCTTCAAATTTTCAGAGTTTGTTTGCCTATATGATAGTAGTATACCCACAAATTTATAGACTTATAATATTATACTAATGATAACTTCCTTTCTACAAATGAGAATTGAATTTTCTGTAAGTGTTTCCCTAATGGCTTTTCATGCTCTTTCATTCTGTGAAATCTATTGTTTTTAAATTTTATGAACAAATTGCCATTTAAAATGTTTATTTAACATTTACTATTTTTCGGGCCGTTTTTATTTTTTTAAAGCGAAACCCTTCCTCGTGCGCTTGGACAGGTCGGTCAGTCCAGCCGATGCACCGACCGACGTTGTTTCGTTCAAATTCGATTGGCCTCAAGCAAAACGTTGCACTCCGTTACTCTACTCTGACTTCAGTCTCCTGAAAGGTAAAAGCAGCCAACGAGTAGTGTTTAGAATTTTTCTGTGATTTCTTGCGTTTCGTTTTTGTTTCTTAGTTGTATACATTTATCAATTGTTTATCGTTCTTTTCTGTAGTTTTTGTTCATTGATTTCAAGTTAAAAGTTCTTTTTCAAGTCCCTTTACGAATCTCTGCTTTCGAAGAAAAGTGAGATCCCTAAAGAACTTTTCTTGGTCATCTAGCAATGACCATGTCTTCGATGCAAAGTTTTCGCAGCAGATATGCAAATCATTTTCGTAAAGAGAAACATGTAAGAGGAATTGATTTGAGGCTTCTAACGGAAAATCAGCAAATAGTGTTTCCTGATTTGCCGAAAGGCAGTGCAGTATCTGGTGTTTGTAGAAAAGAATGTAGAACTCTCAATTTAAAGCCATCTAGAGTTATAGACGAGCCTGGTATTAATGTAGAAGAAAAGATAAACGAGAATACAGAAGAAGGATGCAATGATAAAAATCCCTAAGGGGGTCTCCAAGTCCTGAGCGAGGACGAAAATTGTCAGAAGAAACTGAAAATTTGGTAATAAACTTGTAAGAAGATGACGAGAATAGTCGAGAGATGCCAGTTAAGAAAGATTTCATATCTTTAAAAAACTAAACAGTACTCGTGAACAAGTACAGAAAAGACTGATTCTGTGCAATCTTTTAGAATTATATGCCAGATTTGTAGTTCTACATGAAAATGTTAAGATTGGATTTTCGAAATTCGCACAACTAAGAAGAAAGCACTGTGTTCTACCTGGAGCAAGTGGAACTCACAATGTTTGTGTCTGCGTTTATCATGAAAACGTAAAGTTAATGTTGAATGCAATTGATGTTAAACATTTAACTGCGGAAACTGACAGACAATTGTCAGATTATCATGACTGCCTTGAAAAAATCATGTCCACTGAACCGTCTGAGGCTTGTGATTTTAACGAATGTGAATCTTGTTCTGACATTGAAAATTTAAAAAGTACCTGACTGATCTATTGGACGTTAATAGTTTCGGCACAGTGACATCAAGTTTGGCAGAAAACTGGTAAAAGCACTTTGAAGACTGAAACAGCAGACAATGACACTTTCGTAGAAGCACTCTGCATTAAATTAAAAAACCTAAAACCTCACGCATTTTATGCGAAACAAGAAGGTTTGTTTCTGAAGCCTCTTGAAGTTATACTAAAAGAAGGAGAGTACTTAATTTGGCTTGACTTTGCTGAAAATTATGCTTTCATCATTAAAAATGCTGCACAATCTTTCCATTTAAATAATAATAAAGTAATCATATTTACAGTAGTTATTTATTACAAACATGGAAACGAATTGAAGCACTTTAGCGTTGTTATTAAAATTTATTATGTGACAGACGGAGCTGCGCAGCATTTTAAAAGTAGATATGCCTTTTTAAATCTTTTAAATCACAAAAAAGATTTTTGAATTTCTGCAGAAACACATTTCCAGGCAACTGCACATGGAAAAGGTCCAGGTGACGGGATTGTAGAAAATTTAAAAAGACTTGCGTTAAAAGCTAGCTTGCAGCCTTTCAGTTCGAAAGAAGATCGCATAGACATGACCATGAAACGAGAAACTAGATTCACTGAAGCAATTACAATTCCCGGTACTCTAAAATACCACGCATTTATTCCAAATAAGAACGGACAATTGTAACTGAAAAAACTTCATTCATGCATGCAACCAAGTCCCCAATAAGACTGACCAACCGGTCCGAGCGCGCGAGGAAGGGTTTCGCTCGGATATCTTTGCATAACTACATAACTGTTTTCAGTTCCAAAATGCCAAACCACATTTTTATCGGGAAAAAGTCAAACTAAATCTTGGCTGAAGAAAAAATGCGGCATATGATAGGGAGTATGAAGGTGGGAAATGAGTTAGGGTCCGAGCACTTCCCAGTCATAGCCACACTAAAAGGAGGCAGCAATAAGCGTGGCAGAGGGAGAAAGGAACACGACAATGATGGTCTGGCGGAGAGATAAATTAAGAGTTTAAACAAAAGATGAAAAAGGAGAAGGTTAGGTATGAAAAGGAGTAGGGAGTAGACTCGTTAATTAAAAGGTTTGAGGGGTCGATTGAGAAGTACTAAAGAAGAAAGAGTAGGGGCAAAGAGAGGCTGGTGGTACAAGGAATGCTGGGAGAGTAAAGAGAGAATAAAATAGTGTGTAAAAAATTGAGAAAAGGGGAATTGGAGAAGGAGGCGTATAACAGGAGAAAAAGAGAAAATGAGAAGATGATGTAAGTAAACGACAAAGGGAGAAGGATAAATATAAGGCAAAAGTATAAAAGGTGATTAAGGAAGGTAGGGTGTGAGATGTGATAATTAGAAATAGAGGGAAAAGGAAGCATGTTAATGAAAAAATAGAAAGGGAGGAATGGACTGATTATTTCAAGGGTCTATTAGGTGAAGTGCAAAATAAGACCAAACAGGGAACGAGAAGTATATTTCAAACAGAAATGGAGGAAGTGAATGAAATTACAAGAAAAGAAGTGGATGAGGAAATAGTTAGGCTAAAAAGAAGCAAGGTGACAGGAGAAGATGGGATGGAGAACGAAGCGATGAAGTATAGAGGAGAAGGATGAAGTTAGAGATGGGATGTAGAAGATCTGCAAAGAGGTCTGGAAAGAAGAAGGGGGGCCGGGAGAGTGGATAAGAGGACTGGTGGTACCGCTTGTCAAGAAAGGAGAAGGGATGAAGGTAGAGAAATGCAGAGGGATTACTCTCATTCCAGTCGGCTATAAAATATGTATGTATCCCACACAATCAGACGGGATTTAGAAAAGGGATGGGAACTAAAGACGACATATACTTACTTAGTTAACTGAAATTTAGGGAGAAAGAAAGGGAAACTAGTCGCTTTGTTCCTAGATTTCAAAGCAACGTTTGACTCAGTGAACAGAAAAGTTCTATGGCAGGCAATAAGAGTGGGCGGAGAGGATAAAAGAAATATTTACTGAAATCAGGATTGGGGTGAAGATAGGAAAGAAAAAAGAACAGGTTTTCTCGACGGGGAGAGGTCTAAGGCAAGGGTGCCTGTTTAGTCCGCTACTATTTAATATGCTGCTGGCAGGCTTAGAGGAGAAACTAAAGGGAAAAGAGAAAGGAGGAACGGTTTTGGGAAATAGCAAAATATACTCTCTAGCATACGCGGACGATGTAGTTCTGTTAGCAGATGATGAGATGGGGATGAACCTTATGATGGGAATTTTCTAATAGTATATGGTAGCAAAAAATTTGACGGTGAACGTGAATAAGACAAAGGTGATGTGCTTCAGAAAGAGAAAGAGCCAAATAAATTATGTTCGGAAGATGAACGGACAAAAAGTGGAAGTACTGGAGGAGTTCTGTTACATAGGTTTTTTTGGTTGAGGCAGAAGGGGGAAACAAGCTGCAGGTAGGGAAAAGAATTGAATGTGTAAGTAAAGTGATAGGCCAAGTATCGGGTATAGGGAAGAAAAGGTTCAAGGACGATTGGAGAATGAGGGTCTGGTTGTTTGATGCGTTGGTCTGGGCAGTCTTGTGTTATGGAGTGGAGATCTGAAAATGGAAGGAACATAGGAAACTTGAGAACATGCATAAGCGATTTTTGAGATGGGCAATGGGGGTTAGCTGGAGTTGTCAGGATACATGTTAAGGAAAAAATTAGGGTGGACAAAAATGGTTACTAGGCAAATTAAGAGTCTGGAGGTTTGAACAGAAGCTGAAAAGAAGAGAGGGAAGCAGAATAATACAAGCATGTTTGGGCGAAATTCAGAACCATAAGGCGAGAGGCAATTTGGGAAATTCAAACTGGGAAGAAGAAAGGACAAAAATGAGAAGGGTTTGTAATATATGAGAAGGGATTATGGAATGGCAGGACATAGAGTTAGAGCTATTAGTAAAAAAATGAGAAGAGTGATGGACAAAGATTATGGATTCAAGATACAATCGATGTTATATGATGGTTAAAGGGTTGACAGAACCAAAATATCTGCAAAAAATAAAAAAGGAAGGAAAATGGAGTAGAGTTATACGGTTTAGAATGGGAGAAGGAAAGAGAGCATGCAGATATTAGATGGATGAAGAGCAGAATCTATGTATAGTATGTGGATACGAAATGGAGTCATGGGCACGTGTATTAGAGATATGTACATGAGAGGATGATGAACAGTTTAGTGTGGATGAGTATGTGAGGTGAATTTTGAATGGCAATGCACAGGGAGTGATGTGGATGAAGAAATTGGAAGATGTAAGGGGAAACAAGGGAGTAGGGTAGAGCCAAACGGACAGCCCTGAGAAAGGACAGTAAATAGCAAAAATTTGTTTTCAATTTCGTGTAAAATGCATTTTTATGGTAACAGGAGATGGAGGCTCTGGAATAACACTCATTTTTAGAATTAATATTACTTTTTTTTAAGCTACGTAAGGCGAAATAGTATAATATAAGCAGTAGTTAAGTTAGACTAAGGATGGAGTTGTAAATAAATGTACAGGGAGCGGAGGCCCTCAAACCCGTAAAAGAAAGAGATTAAATACATAAATTTTATACTTTCAAAAATAAAAATACAAAAGTAAATTGTTTTCTTGGTTATACTGAGAGAATAGAGATTTTTTCTTACGTGTTTTATAGACGAACATAACACCTCGTACGATTTGTGTGGCACGCAATGTATTTTGCGTACTTTTTATCTATTATATTTATAAATTTTCTCCATTTTTCGCAATTGTTAATAATGGTTTTTATAATTAATAATTAGGCATGTTCATTTTTATCAGCACTGTAGCTGTTTCACGAACTAAGCAAGCACCTTTAGACAGTTGGTGTATAAAGATCTGAGTTTTACTATCTATCTGACTATTCTAGCCATCGCATGAAACGACTAACTTGCGATCGAGCCTATAGTGTAGTAAGGTTCAAGTAAATGACTTTAAGTGATCATCACTTAACCTTAGGTTTTTGACAATTAAAGCTTTAAAATTTGTTAAAAATGTTCTCATCACTATTGCCAAACATTGCAAAAAAAAAATTCACAATGAAAAAATGTTGTATTGCCATACTCAAAAAAAATTCGGCTGAGCACAGCCTGACTCGTTTCACTGTCGCGGATAGGAGTCCCGCTTGATATGATTATGTATAGTGAGGCACCGCACAGAGGGCTGGATCAGGAATGAACTGTTAATAATGGACAGCAGCCGACAATTCTTAACCTATTTCGATGCTTTTTTTATTTTCAGCATTAAATACTTCTTAACAACATTAAGGTCGATTTTTTGATTTAGATGTACGGACTTAATTGTTTTAACAGCAGAATGTCAGAATTAATTATTTTACGAATATTCTTTTTTCCTCTGAAGAAAAATGCGAAATAAAAGTGCATATAATTCAGAAAGATAAATATTTAGTTTAAGATTCAAACAATCTGTTATAAACAAATTATATAAACAATTACTTGGATTCGGTGCCTAGACTCAAAAAACTTCTTTATATTAATAATGCTTATTATAAAGAAATATTAATCATGTTGCAGATAACTCAGTAGTAATTATTATTAACAATATCACAAACAAATCTTAAATTTAGAATATTTTATTGGAAAGTTTTTTTCTACTATATGATGTCGTAGCTCTTATATATTCTTATATGAATTTTTTCAGTAATAGAAATTATTATACAATACTCATTTATAATCATTAAAAAATTGACTTTTTGAAATATCACTTTCAAGATGCATTACAATAATTACAACGAAAAATCCTCTTATTTGGGCGTAAAATAGCTATAGCTGACTATTTATTCAAGAATTTGTTAATAAAGCTACCAAAAATACTAATTAAGAGTAAGTGAAAAATTTGCAGGGTAGAACATTACCATTAAGTTACTTGAAACATGATTTATTAGGAGAACAAATTCTAATAAAAATGATAAATTAAATATTTGTTTATACTATTGTTACTGAAAGTAAAAATATTTATGGATTGAAACTGCATATTTCTGTATTGATGAATCATAATTTTAATTTTATTTGAAAGAACAATGACTATTCTTGAAACCTTTAAAATTTACCTTTCAAAATTAGGATTCCATTGTCTATACACATACATAAAGTCTAAACTGAAAATTGATCAATTTAAAACTTTTTTTCAAACGTTTCGGATTCATAAAAGATCCCTTTAACTGCTTGCGTTTAAAGTTTAGTTTTGGTGTTATGAACTAGGAGGGTTCTATTGTCAAAAATCAATTAAGATAGATGAGAACAAACTACAAGACTGTTCTTTATTCACTGAGCTTACAATTATTTTAGTGCGCTTACATTACGGATCATAAACCATTCGCCCATTCACCCGCCTTCTGGGTATTCCCTACAGGTCAGGATGCTTCACCTTCCTACTTTCAATTATCCATTCTTGTGCAAAAGACACTAAATCTCAATAATAACAATCAATTTACTTTAAATAATAGGAAATTCCACCACATATTTTAATTTAGAAAACGTTTAGGAATGCACAATTTCAAGTTCAGGGTGGCCACTGTCTTATATTTTGGGTTCAGAAATTATCTTTACCGGTAAAAAATTAAACTATTTTGTTTAAAATTAATTAATTATATGAAAATTTTCCTATGTTGTAAAAGTAGAAAAAGAGTAAGAGAGCACAGGGTAGGTTGATGTGCCTGCAGAACGCAACTCTCTTAGCTGTAAAGGGATCTCAGGGTGAGGGAGATGAGCAGAGAACGAATAGAGGGGTAACTGATGCCAATTCTGCAGCGTGAGGGAACTCGAGTGCACCGATTCTGTCATCCTTTTAGACCCTATAGAACCCTTGTTTACAATATTAATAGAGATCTTGCAAGGGCACGGTGCGGGACGCACGTGGATGGTTTCGCCGGTCCACAACATTTGGTTACTTAAAACATTTCTACCTTAAAAACTTGAATGACCGGGAACATTTTAGCAATCCCGAAAAAACCGGAAAATTGTTGAAAATTGTTGTCTTGCTTATTAATGGCCACCCTATTACTACCTCGAACAGAGAATAGAAATACAATGATTATGAAAAATGCATGAATTTTCTGTTTTGAAATATTTCTTCTGACATGGAAACGCTAATGGGTTTTTACTGTTGGGAGCGACACAGGTGTTTGTAAGCGAGTGTCTTGCGTTGATGTTGATGCATGTCCAAGTTTATAAATTCTCTCGCTTGAATGAGTCACATTTATATCAATCGCATGTGAAATCCGGTGTTGATACACAGGAAAAAAAAATAAAAGTGGTATAACCATTGAACCAGACCACCGTACCTTTACATCTTTGGGTTAGCTGAATCCTCATCTGATATTAAATTTGGTCCATCATGCCACGCTTTTCAAAAGATTAGCCTTTTTGGCCATTTAAAAAACATGCGGTGTGAACATGACGTTCTAGAAACTTCTAGCACATCTTCAATTAAAAGTTGTACCTTTTACTTTAACGTGATTAGGTCGGAAACATTATTTCCGCCACCTCTCATGAGCGGGTACAGGTATTCGCTGAGTATCCGCTTGCTCACCGCCTTTTATTACCCGAGTAGTGTGTTGAGCGACTGCGCGCTAGAAGTTTCTAGAACGTCAGTGTCAAACTCTGTTTTTTTTTTAATTTTCAAAAGGCTACTTTTCTTCAAAACCTAAAAAAATACATGTATATATATAGATGTATCTTTTTAGGTTTCGAAGAAAAGTAGCCTATCAGTAGTAGTAGCCTATATATAGGGTGATTTTTTTAATTTGAAACTTTCAAATATCACGAAATATAGGCACTCTATAAAAAAATGTTATAAATAAAAATTTAATCACTCTTAGGAGTACATACACTCATGCTGAAATCGGTTTCCCCGCAACGCCCCTGGGGTTGGAAGTGGAGGCAAGTTCGAAAAAAATGTAAAAAAAAATTCGAAACGAGAAAAATGTTTTAGACAAATCATACTCATTTTTATCCAAAGAACCTGAAATATGCAATAAAAAATATGGGTTCCCATTTTAGATTTCGAACATGCTCCACCCCGACCCCAAGGGGGCGTGAGGGGGAACCGATTTTTATATCAGTGTATGTACTCCTCAGAGTGATTCAATTTTGATTTATAACATCGTATCATAGAGTGCCCGCTTTGCGGGCACATTCACATCGCACATTGCCTCACGCTTTACACGCGGTTCCTTTAGATTTTTGGACTTCAGGTGATCGCTATTACGCGCTTCGCGGGCTAATAGCTAATCTCTTACTAAGCTTCATCGTTATGATATGAGTTTGGTTCAATTACGTCATGGTTCATAGAAAAAAGTAATTGTGATAAATTGTTAGTCTTTTCAAGTATTACTAATAATTGTGCATAGAACTTTCAAATCATGAAAAAAGTGGTCTCAAAAATTTTCAAAATGTGCTCACTTTTTGAATTTTTATCCAAAATGGCTACCTAACGAACTTGACTTTCAATTTGAGACACTAAAAGAGTATACCAAAGCCCAATCCAATCTGTTGATTTTTTCGAAAGTATCGTGCTCACAGACATGAGACACATTCGTAAAAACCTGTTTTTCGGGTTTAGGGGGTTTCAAAACGTGGATATTTGACAAAAACCGGGGCGGGTTAAATTTTACACAAATCTAATACCTTCTCTAGATGATAATGTAAGAAATGTAAAGAAAGTAAAATGCAAAATGCTCTATATATACATATATATTGAGTGTGGATGAGTGTGTGAGGTAGACTCTATGAAAAAATTTTATAAATCAAAACTTAATCACTCTAAGGAGTACATACACTGATGTAAAATCGGATCCCTCACACCGCGCCCTGGGTGCCAGGGTGGGGGCGAATTCGAAATCTTAAATGGGAACCCCCATTTTTTATTGCATATTAGCGTTCTTGGGATAAAAATGCTTATGATTGGTCTCAAACATTTTTCTCGTTTTGAATTTTTTAACATTTTTTTCGAACTTGCCCCCACCCCCACTCCCAGAGGGCGGTGTGGAAAACCGATTTTAACACCAGTTTATGTAGTCCTCAGAGTAATTTAATTTTGTATCATATATATATATATATATATATATATATATATATATATGGTTGTCTGGTTCATTGGCCGTATTACTTTTTGTGTGTGCTTGTGTTATCAGTGCACTCGGTGATACTGACGTCCAATCGTATACCATTTTAGCGCAATATTTTATAGTCATGTTTGTATATAGCAAAAATAATTTCAGCAGCTCCGATCAATACTTGTCTTCCTAAAGACTCCATTTTTATAGTAAAATTTACAAACAGAGCTTTTTAAAAAAGGGTCTTCAAAAAGTGACCACATGTTGAATTGAAATACACTCGACGGATATCGACGGATATCGACGGATATCGACGGATATCGAATTTTAAACGATTTCCAAAATTAGATTTGGAATATAGTTTGCAGAGCTACATCACGGTGCAGCCCGATAATAATATTTCCTTCTGAGTCAATGCCATACTCGTCGTTAGGCAATGTACCACCCGTTATTGGATTAATAGGTTGCACTTTGAGTAGCTTTTACTCTGCGTATACAGCTTGCACAAATTGAATATGCAATATTCTCAGGTTTATTAATCTCACTTCCGCTCATATTATAGATGTATGCTGCGCAAAATCCGGACGCCCTTAGTTTACGTCGAGTCTAATTCCCACTTTTGGACGATAAAATGTTGGCTTGTTGTTTGTGTTACAACAACCAAGAAGGGGGTTGTAAATAATAATTATATTCAGTAGAGGATTTCCCACATAGGCTATATTGGATGCAGCCGAGGGCGGCCAAATTTAGTAACTACATGTCTTACTGTGAATTCAAAATCGAGTAGTTAATTTCTTTTAGCTTGAGGGCGGCAAAGTTCTGTTAGCCTAGGGGCGGCAAATTTCTGTTAGCCTAGGAGTGGCAAATACCTCAATCCGCCACTAATTATATCGTAGATTTACGAGTTTTTAAGATAACTAAGAGCAGCTGTTGCTCTACATCCTCACTCTATTAAAGTTAGTTTAAGATATGAAAAAATTGAAGTGGAAAGTAATTAAAATAAAAGCGGCAATTGTAAAGCTTCTAAATTGAAAATTTGATGGTGTCGCAGTTCGAACATTTCTGTATAAATTGACTTAAATATTGCATAGTCGTAAACGACGTCACAGTTGAAGTCGTTTTACCATTAAATTCAACAGCGATTAATGGTTAAGATCGTTACCATCACCGGCTTTCACACGTTTTATTGTACAATGGAAGCCAGAGGAAGCTTTGCTGCATTGTCGACAAAATTATTTTCATTCTGCAAAAGAAACAAGGGATTTTCAAGATGCTTCAACCGAGTTATTTTTTGTGAACTATTTTTTGTTATTCATTGTTTCTAACAAAAAAATAAGGATAAAGAAGTTTAAAAGGGCTGTGGAATGTGAACTAAGCCATTTTTAAAACTTTTCAATTAAAATATTTCAAAAATATCACGTTACACAGATATCAATACGTCATACAAGATTTTTGAAATTTAATTTACTTCAAAATTTACTTTCTTTTAAATATATTCGCTTGAAATGAAAATTTCTTTGAAATAAAGACTTCACCCTATTTAAATGCTTTTAAAGTTATTAATAGAAATTGTGGGTAATTTATTAAAGATTCTGTTCTAGCCGGCGATAATACTCATCTCATTATTACATTTTTTTGAAATAATTGTATACTGCCCTCTAAATCTAAGCTAGAAAATAAGTGGTGATGAAATTGTGCGAATACATTGATAAATTTATTAAGTGTGCATATGCTAACCTTAACATAAAAAGAAAACTGTGTATTTATAGAAAAATAGTTATTAATTGAATAAGAAAGAAAAAAACTCCTTACCAATGTAATAAGTAACAATGTTACTATGAATTATTAGTTTATTTTTTATAAATTATTTAAAAAAATTATTTTCTCTTGCATTCAAAGGAGAAAGGATTTACATTTTGAAACATTTTGAAATTAATACTGTTTGAAATTAAGCAAATTTGAACTAAACGTTAAAAATCATTTTTAACTAAAAAAGTTTTCGAACAATCCTATACATTCTAGTATTGAAAGCTGAATGTTTTTAATTTGGTATACAAATACGAAATAAAATTGAGGTACGTTTTATGGCATCTAAGTAGAACTTGTAAAATTTCACATATGTTGAATATTTTAATTGCAGATATTAGGCAATATTAAAGGCATTGATTTATTCTAAGTGGTTAAAAGTATAAGGCTTTCAATTTTTTAAATCTTGGAATGCTTTATTTTCAGTTCTGTATTGAATATCTAATAGTCCTGGCGCTGGTTATCAATTCGTTTAAAATAAGAGGTTCCTAATAAACAGTCATATTCTATAGATTTCGACGTGCAGATTTCGAAAACAATACTAATTTTTCTGCAAAAAGATTGCATCTTGTAATAAACAATTTTTTATGAACAATTTCTTTAAATGAATAGAAGCATATTGTGTCATATTTTTCTGGAAAATTAAATAAAACAACATGAAGAAGGTATCGTGACATTTTTTCCCACGTAAAATGATTTTCAAATTATAAATTTTTGAAGAAATGGAAAACTACCGAAAATTCCACAAGAGCGAAAATTATATAGCTCCGAAAGTATAGTTCGTACGAATAATCTCCATTACACATTTTTTCTCCATTAACGTATGGTTTATACGAATTCGTACTAAAACAAATTAATTCTTTGTTAATAACAGTCTTTACAATAACAAAATTACAAAAATTACTTTTTTGAGAGGGTTTTTATTTTATATTGACATTTAACTTTACCTAGTTTAAAGATGATCAATATGATACATTAACTTTTGAGTTATTATAAATGATAATTTTTTGTGAAATGAATAAGTTTCTTATATCAGCACTTAATAGGCGTCAAGAACAATAATAACATTTTGTGTTCTTGTCGCTACTCCTTATATCAGAAAATGAAACTTATTTCTAGAAGATTTAATGATACACTACTAACATTGGCTGCTGTATATATTTTTATACAGTACAAACAGAAATATATAATATTTCCTATTTTTTCTAGAAAAAGAGATTTTATTTAATATAAATTAATCATATCAATGAAGGTAATTTTGACGATAATATTAATCTGGATCAACTTAAATGTCGATATAAAATAAAAACCCTGTGGAAAAGTAAACCGTACGTTAATGCATGAAAGATGTGTGATGATGATCATTTGTACAAACAATACTTTTGGAGTTCCAACGTTTTCGTACTTTTGGGATGTTCGGGATATTTTTTTTTTAAATTAGTAACTGGAAAACCATTGTTCGTGGGAAGAAATGGCATGATACATTTTTAATGTGATTTTATTTAATTTCCCTGAAAAATATAACAATTTCTTTTTATTTATTTAAAACGATTGCTTATAAAAATAGTTTATAGCAAAATGGAAGTTTTTTTCGGAAAAATCAATAACGTTTTTGAAATCAGCAAGTCAAAATCTATACAATACGACTTTTTTTTAGGGAAACTTTTACTTTAAACGAAATCATTAACAGCGCCAGGAATATAATTTGAAAAACGGGTTAATTTGCCATTTTATCGCTCTATTTTTATGGACTGTACCTTCAATTGTTTGTCTTATTTTATACGTTGAAGAGCATTTCTAAACTCACCGGATAATGTAGGCAATGGCCTTCCGATAACGGCAACAACAGCGGCTGCAATTCCGCCGGAAACTTGAGCTTGGGCTAACGCTCCCCCAACTGCATGAGTACCTCCTATCGGTCTGGGTGGTTCACCCATTGTCTTTGCTGTACCTGTAAAGCAACAAAATTAAACTTCCTGGAAATATTATCTTGTTCTACAATCTTTGGAGGAATCGGAAAATGTACAGAAAAGATGCACCACCAGTTATTTGTTCTGTAAAATATTAACGTTTATCGTCAGGGGATTCTGGTTTTCTGATATTGCTTTTCGTCGGATCTTTCATCTTCAATATATATAATTCAGTATGTTCCTTTTCTATATGGGCAAATAAGGTTTTACGATTCCACACTTTTCAAATATACGTTTTCTTAGTTTTCAAGTATTGACTTAAATAACATATACAATCTGCAAACTAAAGAATGTAATTTATTTTTATTCATTCAAGAGAAATTGATTTATATTTATATTACTCAAAGATATTTATAAAATTAAAATATCAATAGCCAATTAAAATTTGTTGGAAGTTTGCAAACAATTTGAAATTATCTTTTTTTTAAATTGATAACTTTTTACTCACCTTGAGGAGGAGGTTGGCCAGGTTTTTTTCGAATGCGTTTTCTCGCAGCTTGAAATATTCTCCAGTAGAGAATCAGAATTACGAACAATGGTAGGTAAAACGATGATACTGTTGCAAATATCTGGAATTCAAGAACGAAACAGATTATCTATTGTACCTCGTAAAATTTCACTCCAGTAGATTTATTACGTTCCTTTTCAGTATTTTCATTAAAGTTTTTATGATTTTTAAGAAAAATCGTGACTTAAAACTATAATAATGGCAGAAAATGTTGTAAGCATATTGTATTGCCTTGGGAAAATATTACAAGAGCTGAAGATTTTAAGGGCGATATAATTTTAATATTTCTAAGAGTAATGAGCGAATAAAAGCACTATGATTGCTGATTGAAAGAAGACAATATGACACTCATTACTGTTAAGTGGAAGCAAAAGGAGGTGTTAATGGCTAGTAAGGGACAATTGGGATAAGAGAAAAGTAGCATAGAATTAAATCAGAAGTTAAAGAGGATAAAAAAAGTGATAAGGCGAGGGGGAATAAAGAAAAGTATGATTTGATGGCTAGGACAAAAGATAGGGCAAGTGGATAAGTTTAGTAGTTTTTCATCCCTGTAAACTGGTAATGTATATTATCTAGCGATTCCCAAATTGCCTCTATTAATAATTTAATATAAGCAGAAACCGTACCTATGCTACAATCGTGTATAAAATCATGCATTTGTTAACAAAATATCGTATGTACAAAGGAAGAGAAGGGGGAATATTTCGTCGAAAAATGTTTAAAAAGAAATTGACGAATTTAGGGGATCAAGAATACAATAAAGTAGCTAGATTTTAAAAATATCAAGATTTCTATTTGTTTTATCTATAGCTTATATCTTTTCAGCTGACATCGAAACATATTGTAAACATGACAGGTAATTGAACTCATAAATATAAATTAAACAAGAGCACTCAAAATTCTATAGAAAACAGCAAAAGGGAAGAAGGTATAAAAATTATTTCCTTTTGGCATACCTAAGGAAATTCTTTTGAATTATATTATGTCCATTTTTAATCATTAATCTTTTTGAATTTTTTTCTAGTGTATTTTTTTATGCTGGAAACGTAGATAGTGGTTATTTAATAAACTGTATGGATAATTTTATATGTTGAGTTCTCCGAGGCATGGAATTCCATACACCGTTATTTAGTTCAATAAGCGGTTTTTTGAACATCGTTTTCTCAGGAACGAAAATGATTGATGATTGAAGATATTTCCACGGGTCGAAAAACGACAAATTGACGCATATGAGTAGACAGTTCTAAGGTGATCGAATGGTTTTTAATAGCTACTTCAAAAAACAACAATAAAAAAATATATAAATGATCATGTAGTATGCAGCGAACCCGTTACAAAAGTAAATGAAATCCCCTTTTTCTCGGAAAAAAGTTTTGAAATTTTAAAAAAGTTAATCGATTCATTTTCTCAATATGAATAAATGTATTTGAAATATTAGGTGAATATTTTAAATATTCAAAACGATTTCCGCTTACAAATATGCAACAAATTTGCATATATATATATTATATATAGATATGGTTATAACCCTAATATTTAATAAAATAGATCAAAAAAAATCAACTTAATACGATCCCGAGTTAGAAAAATGTGAGATTAGAAATCTTGTTGTTTCTTGTGAAAAAAGGCTATAAACATTAATAAATATTTCGAAATTCCTCCTTCTTGACATTTTTTTGAAAAGAGATGTTCTTTAATAAAATTAAAAAATCTAGAGCAAAACATTTTCAATAAAATAAAGTACAAAACACATATCTGAAACGATTTTTAAAGAGAGTATATAGTCGACAGAAAGGTTTTTTACATCCAATCCTGCTCGAAACGTTATCGATTTTGGACATCAAATAGTAAAGAAATCTCTCAAAATTGTGAGACTTTCTCAACTACTTGTTTTTGAGTTATCATTCGAAAAAATTTTTTGACACACACAAAATCACATTTCTTTATTGATATAATTAATGACATGAATAAGAAAACTAGTCGTATGAGGTCTATATCAATCAAATATGTGAGTTTTGTTCAGAATAGATATGAACTATAATCATAATAAATATTCATGCCGCCCTTATGATTTCTTGGGCAATTCTTGGTAGGTATGAGGAAGGATGTTTCCTGAGCATCTAGAAGGCAGAGAAATTATGGGGTTCCATCATTCATGATTATCCTGCTGTTTATGGCTGCATTAAGTCCTAGGTGCGGTTAGAGGAACAGAGCGTCTTCCTTTCCTACCACGAAACTCGATTGCAATTTGCATTCACCTGATAAATCACCGAGTGTAGTAAATACCGATATTTGCAAAACCAAAATCCTGAAGATATATAGACGAAACAATATTTATGCGAAGATTTTGATATTGTACATGATATATATCTCCTAGATTATCGTGTATAATCTTAGCAATAAAATATTGGGATCATTATACCCTTCAGTGCCAAACCTCAACGACGCATCTCAATAATAAATCGCCATTTATAAGTGTTACTATTAACGTTATTTTATCGTGGATATTCTTTGTTTCATCAAAGTTGTTTTCGGGAATACGGACGCTTAGGCCTGAATTATATAGCATATAGTATTTTTGATTCACATGTATCATTGAATAATTAACCAACTTCAATTCACTTGTATGAGTAGATAAATAATATGTTCGTCAACGAAGAGAAAAACAGTCGCGCAACATGGCAGTGCATTAAATTATGACAATAAAATTCAATGAGATTATAATTATTTGGATTGTTATATTCTCGAATCAACGTGAAAACAAAGAATTAGTCAAATCAGACATGACAGGAAATACAGGAAGGATAATTGGCATGTAGGTAGCTGAATGGTGATGACGCTTTTTGCAATTTTACCATGTGAATTTTCACGAATCAGCGAACACAGTACTAATAGAGCGACGTGTGGTTTTGCAGGGTAATAATAAAAAATATTTTGCGTCCTTTTAACTACGTGTGCGTAATATTGGTCTCTGATTCGGTATCACGCTTACAAATTTGTGGTTAACAGAGACGGAAATGAACGGTGCTCGCGAGGTTGTATTCATTTTTTGATCCGCTATATGATCCTTTCAGCCAGCTGGAAATATCGTTTACCGTGCTGATTTTCCTATCTAGTTTGATTTTCGACAAAGGAACTTCATTCTCCGATTTCACGATCGACTACTTGTTCAACGGGTTTTCTGTGCCTCACTGAATATTATCATACGCCTCTTCATTTTTGCAGTTTCTGTTCCTACTTACTTTTTTATTTTTAGAGCTATCCAATAATAAGAACGCATGCACGATTAACTGTAATAAAAATTATTTGAAGTGTAAGGAATTTTTCAAAAACCAATTTCTTCTTAGGCTCTACAAAATGAAGGTTTTGGTTTCAGATTATTTCTTTTGTGAATGCGCTACCGGTTCTCCTAGCGTTCTATATAGGGTTTCAGTGCTCGCTGAAATTCGCAAAAGCTTGAAAACATGTTTAAGAATATGCTCGACTAGGTTCAATTTAATTTTAAAAATACAAATTGTAATTACAATATTTATATTTTGCGGGAAAATACATCACCTCAAATTAAAGAGGGAGCTAAATTAATATTATGACAGGAATCAAAGTAATAGAAAACATATTTTTCTCTTTAAGCAGTATATAATCTAAAACAAGCATACGCTTGATTCCACAATTTGTCGACATCCATATACAAAATAAAAATTCTAAAAAGAGGATATAGATGGAAAAGCTCCTTCAAGAAACATATTTCACCCTTCATTGTGAAGAACCTGCGGACATTGCGCTTCTTATTCACCCTCTGCCTGACATCGTTGTTCGATCGGATCGGTGTCTTACTTCCCGGCTGCGTACATGAGCCATTGACACAATACGTGGTTCGTTTTTCAAGAAACTTTTACCTTCTTACTCTTACGTGATGCTTTTTACATGTTTCTTAACATAAAGAATAATAATTGACAGGTCGCCTCCCTGAATGCAACATGTATCTTGCGAATGACCTTTGTCACTGTCATTCTTTATTACATAAACTTTTAATTCTTTTAAAACGTGCTATAACCGATTTTTAAAGGTTGCAATGTATCCAAATAATGCAAGTAGCTTTCACTATTAGTTGACGTGATATTTCACTTTTTGACAGTTTTCCAATATTAAAGATATATACGAGTCGATCATGACAGCCGCGAATGAATTGCACAGCATATCCACAACAACTATGCTGTGACGGGTGTGGCGTCGCGCTGTTTCGCATTAAAATTGTACATCTATTTGCGAAATTCGCATCAAAACAAGCTTAAGTCAGAAAGTGACGACTAGCTCTGCAAAAAATTTAAAAAAAAAGAAAAAACAGGTTATAAAAATTAGTAAATTTCGCGTCGATTGAGTCCTTCACGGACAAAAATGGATGTTTAAACGTAACATCTAGATGTTCAGGGTCAACATATTTTATGTTTAACAATAGGGTGACAATCTAAATGTTCAAAGTTAGCATCTGTAGATCTTAAAAGATGAGATGTTACTCTCTAACATCCAAAATCTTTAACTGATATATCCGAGATATTATATGCATGGCTATGTGAAATAACGCCTGTAATTATTCAAGGAGTTCACTTATTGGTGGTTATTTGAGGAATTAATTTATAATTGATTTGTGAATTTCAAAATTAAACTTTAATGTTCGTACACGAACGAAAAACCGATCAACGGTATGGAATGTCCATCAGATGATACATTCAGACAAGTTTAGGTTATGTTCAATATTTTTAATTCAAAATAAGTTACGTAAACTCAAATTTTATTTTAAATTTATAAATTTTTTTTCAAATGTTTCAATGAACGTGAAACTTAACCTTCCAATGGTACGGCGGGGTTAGCGCCAAACCCATGATTATTTGAAAATCGATGATTTTTTTTATTTATTTTTTTTATTTTTTTAAATTTATTTTTCGAAACTGTAACACGAGTTTATTCTCTCCTAATTTTATTTAATTGCATCTAATTTTGATTATTCGAAAATGTTCCAAAATTGTAATATTCCATAATTTTAATACTGAAAAGATATAGCTGTAAAATATAGTCGTGAAATTCCAATGTGCGATGCGCATGCGCTAGGACAGTTTTAATATATGAACGTGTTTCGGTTTAACATAAAAATATTTTTACGCCTAACATCTTAAAAAGATGTTAAATGGTTGACATGAATGTCTGCATGTTAGGTGTAACAATCTTACCCTTTGAACATCTGCATTGAAACATCCATTTTTCTACGTGTACTTCAAGTATTTTTGATGAATAGAGACCGATATAGCATGTGAGCGAAACAGACTAATTTTACATTTTAGTCAATTTTTCGACTCTCAGCTTTCATTCCCGGCATGATTTAATCATTACTTCTGCCGACCGCGAGAGCGGTGGTCGCCGAGGATTTCTAACATTTTTTTTTTAAATTGTAACTCGTGCTGATACTTAGACTCTTATTTAGTATATACATTAGATTATAAGATTAATCAAGTATTCTGTCGATCAGTGCTGGCACAAATTTGTAATGACCTTGTGTCATCCTGTCCCTTAGAGGGCTATTTAGTCCTAGCGACTTTTTTTGAATACATAGAAATACAAATACAAAAGTTATCGAAAAAACTTGAATTAGACATGTTTAGTCATAACTGGAGCACTCGTTAAGATTTTCCAAGCTTTAGTGGGCTAAATGAAAGATAGCACCTTAAAGACTGTGCGACCGTGTCACAAGTTGAAATAGAGGTACGAAATTCGAGAAATTCTTGCACTTTTTTAAAACTTCTCACGTTGTATATTATCTTGATAAGAATAAAAATATCTCTATTAGGACACATTAGACGCGTAATTTAATAAGCTTTTCAACGGTGTCTTAACATGTTTCGCGACCCTTTTTGGAACGAGTAGTCACGGTTCAAAGCTCGTTTCAAACTCAGCAGTGGTTTTTACAGTACTTTCGCTGATCGTACCTATATTTTCCGACGGTAATATACTACTTAGCTTATGGTCGAAATTTGTGGAGAATCATCAGAACGGCAGAAATTTTAGGCATTTTATGTACGAAAACAAAATGTGTAACTGTGATAAATGAGGTAAGTAACAAGGATTACATTCTCTTTGGGTGAATATACTATATACTTTTCAAACAAACTAAATAGTACGTAAGTTTTATCGCACAAAGATATTTAAATTGATGTTTATAGGACTTATTTTCATCACTAATATCTTGAAACGGACCGAATAATTAAAAAAATATATTTTTTATTGTAAAAGTTTTTTATTAACATAATTTAAAGTTAAGGTAAGAATATAAAAGATTCCGCGGTTTGATAAGAATCAACTGACCTATAATATTAATACACTTTATTGAAAAGTAAGGAAGTTATGTTTATTCGTAATATTTGACATATTTGTTTTAAACAGAAAATCTTTTTTCATAGACATTAATCAAATTTAATGTATGAATAGAAAAGACGTTTTGATTATAAATTTTCAAATAAAATAATTCTGACAGAGACTGATAGGGATTTTAATAGCAATAATTTATAATTTCTTTACATTTTAGTATTAGTTTTTTTATTGAAAACTTAATGAACTTCTAACTTCAATGAACTTAGCATAAGGCTGGGAAAGGGACAGGTTGCGACCGAATTTCCCCCTTCACTTTTCCAGCACGAAAAATAACCATATTGAAGGCAAAATTTCATTAGTCTTATTTGTAATTGGATTAAAACTTTTTTTGTATTATTTTGTAGTTTTCTATTTTTGTAACTTTCTATTCTTAAATTGATTAAAATAAAAACTTTAGTTTGTATGCTATTTAAAAAATCACAAATGCTTCGTCTATGAGGAAGCAAATACATTTGCTAACGGAAACCAAGTGCTCGTGTAATGAGCACCATGTAAATATGAATATAAATAAAGTGGAGAAGTCTTTTTAAAAAATCGTGGTTAGGCTAAAACATTTAAGGATTTGTTTAAAAATTCAATTGTTTTTTTGCCAAATTTGTCTCCTTCCCTTGAAAGTTTAACTATTTGGTTGTTAGTGCAAATATTTGGATAACAATTAATTTTTTTGTTGAATTTTCGTTTTTTGGATTAAAAATTAAATAATTTTGTTAAAAAATATAATACATTTCGTTTCGAAATCGTAGAAGCTTTAAGTGTTTTATAGTAGATTCAATATTTTATTTGCATTTATTTTATCTAAAAAAATCATTCCCGTATTATTCTCCTGTGTTCTTATGAAGAATCGCCCTAGATTCCCCACGTTTAGAGTATTCTGGGCTACGTTACGATTTGTTGTGAGGGAGAGGGGGTAAAAACTAAGTCACTGACAAAGTCAATCGAATGCTGATGTTTGATAAATCAAGGATATATGCCTGTGACTGCAATCTGCACTTACTGCACTTGAATCTAGAAGCTAAAATTTTTTGAACAAGGATTGTACTGGAGAAGGAACAAGGAACATCCTCGCGTTGATAAAAGAATGAACATAAATATCGGCAATTCTTGAAGTTTATATAAAATTTCTGTACTGAGGTAGGCCTGTCTTTCTTTTTTATTTTGTTTACGCTTTATATATTCAATAAATTGATTTATGTATGAATGCACGTCATTTATACTGTTTCAACCGATTGGTATTGATAGTATTGATTACTGAGATAGTAGTAAAGCTGGAAGATGTAAATGCGGGACATTAGTGTCAGTTATGCCATGTGAACGGATTTAAAACCCTTTAGTGTACTGTGATCACTGGGTAATGAGTTTTGTTAAATATTTTAGACTTGAGGAGACTGAATCCGTCGGGACAATTGTCTTGTTTAATAAAACAGTAATATTAGATCAAACAACGTGGTGTTATTTTTTCTTTAAAGAATAATTTAATATCTAAGTGCCCGTTCTGAGAACGCCACCATGTTTACATGGGTCATAACAAACTGGCCTATTTGCATATGAACGTACGCATACCGTCTAGGTAAGATATTCAAACTTATTCACATGAAAAGTAATAAAAGGAAACTTTGATTTACTAAACAAATATATTTTAAGGCTATGGCATCCATTTATCTATAGTAGCAAGAAATGGAATTTCGTAATTTTCGCAAAGATACCTGAATATTTTGATCATGGTACGTGCAAAGGAAAATCCTCTTATGCTCTAATGCTTCTCACTACAATATTTCTATCGCTGAAGCGAAGGAATGAACGCTTTTAAATCAAAGTATGAATGAAATTTGATATATTATAGGTATCGAATTTGGCTTCAAGAAAATTGTAAACTGAAATTGAATTTCATTGTCGAATACAAATTCTAGGGATATCATTATTCTTGTTCAAAGTTTTTTAATTTAAAAATTCAAAATAAAAAAGTATTTGGAGAAATGCTGCGGTCATAAGAAAATTTTGGTCACGTAAAATGGTCTTGAGAGTAGAAATGCTCAATTTTATTTTAAGGCCCTTATCTTCATGTTAGAGCAATAGGATATTTCATTATCAGGCAAGATATATAGATTAAGTTGGATTCTGCTAATAGTTAAATTTGAAAGTTCCTTTAACTGAAGGGCTATAAAAAACCGAGGATATGAGGTCAGGAACTATAGGTGGATTGAAATCGTAGGACTTATAAGATTTACCTGGTAGCCAATATCCTGACTGACAAGGCAGGATTTGCCGTGCATAACCCTGCTCTCCCATTCCGGATCTTTCCAACCAAATAATGGAGCGATGCAAACGAGAGCTGCAACCAGCCAGACTACTAGTATCATTATTCCTATTCGCCTCCCCGTCCGGTGATGTATGTAGTCAATGTTTGTGACGGCCCAATACCTGAAAATCAGAATGAATTCCTCTATTAAACTGTATAGCAAGACTCGTTAAGAATCAATGCTACAATTACATTTGTCATTCTCAGAAATATGAAAAAAATTTTAACGTAACCCTTCACAGCACATTAGTTAAAAATATTTCTTGTTTAAAAAAAGACTAATAATTTTTGACAACCATAAAACTGTCCGGAGCATACAGAAACTTAAGCAAAGTGTTCTACTATTGGACCGTAATTTCTGGAGTAAAATTTATATTAAGGTCAAATATTTTTCGAGGGGGAGGGAATTGCATTTTTGTGGACACTAATTTTTTCAGCTAGTTTTAAATTCTTCAATATCCATTAAAAATTTTGGATTCGTAATGTTTCAATAGGAGCTTTCACACTCTCTTCACTCGCGATAAGCGTTTTCAAATAAATAAATATTTGAGGTCACATTATTATTATTATTTCTAACCAAGGATCGATTTCAAACTCACCTCAATGATATTTACATTCATTGAGAAATTCGTTAAACTTGCATTAAATGTAACTTTCGTTCGCTTAGTTGCTTTTCTTCTGATTGTGTAGTCAATGAAGTTTCAATACCTGAAACAATGATTAATTACTCTAATTGAAATTAATTTTAATTTTTAAGTGTCTACCGTAAGAGCAGTTTCGTAACACTAGCTCTAGCGCTTGATTTGTAGTCAATACCTTCACGCTTCAAATCTGTATATTTTACGCTATTTAAATTTTAAAAACCAGTTCCAGAAGCGCGGCATATGTACCCTCACTTAAGGGTTTCGTAGAGACGGATACGTACTTGGAGTCTTTAAAAACATTTTTGCGTGTTTTAAAAAATTTCCGATCTCATATTGGTTTTGAGTCAAATTTGAGTCAATTTTGATAATTTTTGGGGCAAAAAGCCTAAATTTTTTATGGTGTTGTTTTTTATTACGAAAACTTTAAAAGGATTTATCTGATTGGATGCAAATAATTTTTTCAATAATACATTTTTATGAACGAATTCTTTATCTACAAAATATCTACAAATCTGACAATTTTTTTCGAGAAGATGAACAGTTTTTGTTTTAATCGTTTTAATGCTGATCGTTGACCGAATGTGAAAAGAGTCCCTCAATTACACACATCATTTAGAAATTCCAATTCATGGAGAAGCTTACAAAATCAGTTTTAATGAAGTATGTGTTCGTCAATAAATGTTTACTGATTATTTCATTACATTTAGAGATCCTCAAGGGAGAGTTGAGACACGGGGTACTCCAAATCTGATTGCCACCGCTGTACCGCAAGTAACTAAAGTTTTATGAGTTTTTATTGGCATGAGTTGGCGTTATTTTCAAATTACAGTTTTATTATGAAAAGGATTTAATGCAAAATAGAGACAACGCTCAATCAAGAACATTATAAATGATTGGAAAGCTTACTTATAAAGGTTAGGGAAAAATAATATTCACTCTGAAACACATATACTTTAAAATTTTCATAAACAACAGAATTAATTTTTAAAAAACTGTCTAAACTTTTCGCGCCCCATGAAAATATCAAAGTTCCGGTAGAGCGGCGACTATTGGAGGGGAAAACGTGTCTCAACTCTTCCTAGAGGATCTTTAATTACTTTGATCCAGAAAAAAAGTAAAACGTAACATAAATATAATTAAATACAAACATTTCTATCATAAATAATCAAACACTATTGAAACATAAGTATTTAAAATTAATAAGACATTTTTAAATCAGAAATATTTTATTATTGAACATACAATTTAACAACAGACGTAAATATTAAATATGTTCGGCTCGTAAAAATATAAATCAATTATTTTATACAAAAGAAACTTATAAAAGAATATTTAAAAACATTGAAGTTTTTATTGTATAAACAAATTTTTGCAGTTAAAATTGCTTCTTTAAAATAGATATTTGAACTTTTTCGACTAAATCATTATTTTGGGCGAAAGGTGAAATTTAAATTATTTAGGAACATAGTCAGTTCCATCGTCAGTCATCTAGAAAATATTTGTTCATAAGAATAAGTTTATGAGTCATTCAAATTAGAAATGCAAAATCGTAGTGGAATAAATCTCTCGTGAAAATCTGTGAAAGCGTGAATATTTACTACTCTTATCATCTTAGCTGTAGTAATCATTTTGGTAGCCCGGAAATTAGCATTAACATTTTACTTCTGTTTTCAAAAAAGACATTAGAATCTAACGCACAGTCGGCGGCTTAAATATAAGACATTTATAATACTGTATACTCAGAGAATATCACAACAAATAGAATTGTAAAAACTCATTGGAAGTACAAAATAAGCTGTCAATGTTTTAGATTTAATCAAAATTATAACTCTGTTTGAAATTTTCTTATATTCATGTACAAAGCAGCGAAGGAGGCTGTTTAAACAGTAGGACTTGACTTCAGTATTAGAAGTGAGCAGAATGCATCAAATCTTATCTATCTCGAGTACTCACTCCTGAAAGCCCGGATTCAGAAAGCACAGGAGAAAAACTTCCGGGAAGAGCTCCTCGATAAGAGGATGCACAGCATCTTCCACAGAAATGTGGAGGATCAGTCAATGTCGTGTGAGCTAACTTTTGCTTTCCTTAAAGCACCCGGATTCAAGTCATGCACGAAGGGTTTCATTTTGGCATGTCAAGATGGTGTCATTTCCACCTTAACATACCGTCGCTTCATTTTGAGCCAACACATTCCCGATGATAACTGCAGGGCGTTCCATGCACACGTCGAGCATCTAGGACACATACGATCTAGTTGTTCAACTCATGCGGGAACGACCTACATCCAAAAGCACAAAGCGGCACTAAGAGTGCCTTATTACTATCTCTGTCACTCTTACGGTATTAACCTTGATATCGCTCTGCTAAACGCTCCTAGGGAAATAGAGTCAATTTTCGAGAATAAGAAGTGCCGCATATACTGGAACTTTATATTCTTGACAATTATTTCTGCTGCACACTTGAGGCCTGACATAGTTCTCCTTGACTTCGAGAAGCAAACCATATTCGTTATCGAATTTTCGGCACTCGCTGACAAACACATCATAGTCGAGGAGAATGAAAAGAAAGAGAGGTATAGAGACCTTGTAAGGGAGTTGCGACGATTGTACCCGGAATATTTTGTTGTATTAATCGTCCTTATCATCAGCACTCTTGAAAGTGCCAAGCTTGCGCTGGTTAATAACCTAAAAAGCATCCCTGCGTGTAAACAATATCCTAAAACTCTTGCGAGGAAAATGCAGAAGGCGGTCGTCCTTGGGTCGCTTCGTGTCCTCAGGGTGCACGATCCCGGCGAAATCCTGAGGTTGTCCTTATGACAAATATTTTAATTAAATATATATATATAATTAAACTATTTGTCATAGGGACAACCGCAGGATTTCGCTGAGATCGGGTGCTAATCTGAAAATTTGCACCCGATCCCAGCGAAATCGCGGTAAAA